>QLTV01014916.1:131839-178554 GCA_003457575.1 Thermophis baileyi | reverse complement strand
AAATAAATAAATAAATAAATAAATAAATAAATAAATAAATAAATAAATAAATAAATAGATATGCAACTCATGACTACATCAAAATTGTTAATCTAGGACTCTAATACCCTTAATAATGCAACTATTTGAGGAAAAGCCTTTCTCATCAGTCACCTTTTCCTGATGAATTTAGTTCCATTTTCTCAAGCACTCATCTCTAGCAAAAATACAGGGGAATACCGCTCAAAGAAATATGATGATAGTTGCGGTGGTGGTGGTAGCAAAACACATTCTTATTTAGGTTAATTTCTCAGTGAGCAAGAAAAAGGTAAGCAACAGTTAAGCCTTCTGTAGGTATGCAGAGGGGATGGTAAGTCACTTTTCATCCACATTTCCTTCTCTCTCCCTTTTGTCCAGCTGCCATATGGAGTTTCATCAGGACTCCCAGGCTGCATTTGAGGTAGCTTCAATCATTCCTATCACACCGACTGCAGGAAGAGAATGGCTTTCAGCTCAATTACCCTTCACATTCCAATTCCATAACGCTCCAATGAGGCTTTTTAACCCAAAACAACAACAACAACAAAAAAGCATGTCTGCTGCAGCTACGCTCCAGAAGCAAATGTGCAGAACGGACGTGACTAACAGAACTTAAACTGATTTCTCTAGTTTGGAAATGTATTTACACAACTTGCCTCAGTTTCTCCATTGTCCCTGTTTCTTCCTTCTGGTATCCCCTATTTGCTTTTGGTAAGAGGAAACCAAGTATAATCTATAATTATTATAATTTTCCAGCCCTTATAATTGTTTCTCCACCAGTGATAATAATAGTATTCTCAAAGAAACATCCTAAGCATTGTCTTTTAGCAGTAAATTTCCACACACTAACTGATTTTTATTATCTTTACATTGTTAGAATGGATACAAACAACCTAATAAACCATGTAATAAATCAAGAACACATAATCTTTAAGAATGGATATGTCTATGCAGTACATGTTGAAAAATTTACAGCTGAGATAGCCATTATACTTGTTACCAAGTCAATATCTAAATAACCATTATCCTAATTCCTGACTACAGCTAGCTAACAAGTCTTAACAATTATTGTTTTTTGACAACTAGCCTTTCCTTAGTAGCTTTTTATTTAGAACAGAAGTTTCCTCAAGATCATATAATACATGATATTCCAAAGCTTTACCCAATATTTTCAGTTATACATTGCTGATAAGAGATAACTTGTTCCTCTGTTTGTCCTTGTATAAATATTCTTTTCATTGATCTTACAAAAATGACAGCAAATGTCTCTTTTTAAGAGCTGACATTGATGTACAAGTAAAATGTGCAAGTACCCCTATGAAATATATTGACTGTAAATGTAAGACTAATGCCATCTTCATCAAGTCAAACCAATTTACTGGCCACCACATTGGGATAGGGGGCAGTTGAGCAGAATAAGAATGGACTGAGTGGCATCAGAGAAGAGTGGTTGTCATACCAGGTTTTTCTGTTTTGGTTTTTACTGGTTCTTGTGGGTTTTTTTATTGTGTTTTTATTGTTCTACGTGTTGTTTTATCCTTTCCACCCAGAGTATAGCTTTAAGATGGGCAGCTATACAAATGTTATAAAGAAACAAAGAAACAAACAACCTAAGATGGACTCAACCTTTCAGGGTTTCCATGTCTTTTATGTTTGCCCCTTTTTGATGGCTTGGAGCCTACAATAAATACTTTTAAAGAACTACTTAGCTAAGACATAATTACATTGGGAGTAAATAAGCATTTTCAGAGCCAGGAATCAAGAAGCCGAACTAGGTAAAACAAGTTCAATTCATTATCAAATAATTCCCATGACCAATAATTATAATTAGATGACCTGAGGCCAAAATAAGAAAGTTAAAGTACTTGACAACTGGAATTCCTAGAAATACAGTAAGGGAGATGAAATGTCTACTACTTCATCATTTAAGTGAAAGGAAACACATATGCCCAAACTTGAAGGAAATCAGATACTGACATACCAGTTATAACTCTCTGCCTCAGATAGTTATATAATCTATAATGTTTTGGAGGCACTGCACTTTTTTTTTTTTAGAAAGCAGGAAGGGATTCTGCTAATTTTATCAAGTGACCAAGTTAGATCACCAAAGCTCCTCTAGCTATTCACCATTTTTTAGCTGCCATGTCCATCCCTAAATATGACTACCATTTTCTACTCCGTTTCGATATTATTGGGATTCAGTCTAGGTGGTCCTTGACTTAGAACCAATCATTTAGTGACCATTTCACATGACCATTGCAGCATCCCCATGGTCCCATGATCAAAATTCAGGTGCTTGGCAAATGGTTCATATTTTGTGATGGTTGCAGTGTCCCAGGGTCATGTGATCACCTTTTGTGACCTTCTGATGAGCAAATTCAATGGGGAAATCAGATTCACTTAACAGCCATGTTACTAACTTAACAACTGCAGTGAATCACTTAACAACTGTGGCAAGAAAGGTCGTAAAATGGGGCAAAACTCAGTTAAAAACTGCCTTGTTTAGCAATAGAAATTTGGGGCTCAATTGTGGTTGTAAGTTGAGGACTAACAGAGTGAGTTTCAGCAGGATCTGACCAGTTCTGGAGAACCGGTAGCGGAAATTTTGAGTAGTTCACCGGTAAATACCACCTCTGACTGGCCCCGCCCCCATCTATTCTCTGCCTCCCGAGTCCCAGCTGATCGGGAGGAAATGGGGATTTTGCAGTAACCTTTCCCTGGAGTGGAGAGGGAACGGAGATTTTGCAGTATCCTTCCCCTGCCACGCCCACCAAGCCACGCCTACCAAGCCACACCAAGCCCACCAAGCCACGCCCACAGAACCGATAGTAAAAAAAATTGAAACCCACCACTGAGGACTACCTATATAAAGTACCATGGTAGTCAACAAGCAACTTCAGTGCTACATTCTGAAACTAAATTCAGGGAGAGAAATAGAATAATTACACCACCAGTGTGTAATTTAGCTGTAGAATCAGTCCAAGGTACCTTGGTCAATGATATCAAAAGTTACTGAAAGATCAAAATCCCTATATACTGAATCTGCTAAATTCAGTCAGCACGGTAAAAAAATCTGCACTATTTTTCTTATAATGCAACTATTGGATGCACTCATGCAACTCTGTTATCACTCAAACTTAATAAAAACGTAGACATCTGACTTATTATACTAGACACTATGTTCACATCCTCATATTGCATCAACTAAAACTTATATCTAAAAGGCATGTCATAGGTTCAGTTCTGAAGGAGAAAAGGTGTTGTGGGAACATGGCGTGGTGGCTCAGTGGGTAAGAATCTGAGCTACTCAGCTGGAAAGTTGACAGCCCAGGTTTCGAGACCCAAGCGCTGTGTGACGGGATGAGCTCCTGTTCTCGCCCTAGCTCCTGCCAAACTAGCAATTTGAAAGCATGCAAATGCGACTAGATAAATAGGTACCCATTGTGGGAAGGTAACAGCGCCCTGTGACATCATGCTGCCACATGTCCGGGGAAACGTCTTTGGACGGGGCTGGCTAAATGGCCTCGAAATGGAGATGAGCACCACTCCCTATAGTCAGCAATGACTACTGGAGTAAAATCTGCAGGGACTCCTCATATAGAAGAATCTAGTCAACTGAAGTCCCCATACTAAATTTGTGCCAATTAAGGGTCAGTGGAATTCAAGAGTAGTTGGGCTTGGACCATTTGTGGGAACGTAACAACTCTAAACTGATGAATGTCTATGGAGATTCCGTCATCCAGGTCATAGTTGTCCCAAAGGTGCTTTTTCAAGAGATCCTCTTTGGGTCTAAACTGATGATGCACTTAACTCTGCCTCCCCCCTCCAGCTTTGACTACATTCTCCTACATCTCCTATGGCACTCACAGGTTGCCAAGAAAACTTTTGCTGCAAGAAACAGAAGTTTTTCTGCTTCTGGGCCATTGCGATGAATCTCAGGAGAAAAATAAGGAAGGCAGAAATGGATCACAATCACAGAAACCTCTTCCAGGTTGACTTTTCTTTCTGCTTTCCCTTTCTACCATCTGTCCCATAGGAATGTTTCTTGAACAAATAAAATTATGGTGATATGTGTGAATAAAAGACTGGAGCTGTATCCTTAAAGAGGAGATATCATTAATAAAATAAACAATTCAAGAAAGGAACTGGATTTTTAATCTCTATCATAATTAAAACAGAATGCAGTGTTGCGGTATGCACATATCACCACCACACATGATAGTTATCAACTGCTCATTATCTTGTTTGTAAATTATTTATTCAAAATATTGCAGAATGGATTTATGCTTAACCTTCTGTAATTTGCTTTAAATTTATTTTATAAAGTCTGATAAAAATGTATTAGCACCTTGCTATCGTACTTACCAGATAATAATGGTGTGGAAGGAAACCCTGAGCTTTTGTTATTTAATAGAATTCTAGCATACTTTTTCAGCGTAAAGATTGTCAAATAGTTGATTACAAGTGCAAACCAAATAAACCAACCCATAAAACAAAAACAATATCCAGTACATAATTAATTCATGTAAATAAGAAAGCTGTAGATAATAAAACTGCTATTAAAAGTCCAGAGAATTGAAAACTAACGGACTGCAAGATGGAATAAATAAATATTTAAAATTATTCTAAAAACAAGGAAATATAAAAATACACACATACACACACATGAAGTATTAGTACTGCTTTATAAAGCCTTAGTAAGGCCACATCTGAAATACTGCATCCAGGTTTGGTCATCACATTAGAAAAAAGAAGTTGAGACTTTGGAAAAAGTGCAAAGAAGAGCAACTAAGATGATTAAAGGCCTGGAGACTAAAACATATGAAGAACGGTTGCAGGAATTGGGTATGGCCAGTCTAGAGAAAAGAAGGACTAGGGAGGACATGATAGTATTCCAGGGTTTGAGAGGCTGCCACAAAGAGGAGGGGGTCAACTTATTTTCCAAAGCACCAGAGGGCAGGACAAGAAACAATGAATGGAAACTAATCAAGGAGAGAAGCAACCTGGAATTAAGGATAAACTTCCTGACAGTGAGGACAATTAACCAGTGGAACAGCTTGCCTTCAGAAGTTGTAGGGGCTTCATTACTGGGGGGTTTTAAGAAGAAACTGGACAGTCACTTGTCTGAAATGATATAGGGTCTCCTGCGTGAGCAGGGGGCTGGACTAGAAGACCTCCAAGGTCCCTTCCAGCTCTATTCTGATTGACTTACCACATACTCTCTCTCTCCCTCCCTCCCTCCCTCCACCCTCTCTCTCTCCCACACACACAGCACACATTTTTTATCTTTTGAAGAAACTCCCAATACTTTGAAAAGCCAGTACAGCCTAATCCTACAATCTTAAAAGTGATGTAAGAGGTAAAAATTCTGCAGAAAATTTAAAAATAAGTTGGGTTTTTTTCTCCCCAATTTCACTGTCAGATCTCCTCCTCCTCTTTATATAAATACAGTTTTGGTTTGCCAGGAGAATTTGACTACTAATAGTTCTTTTAATGCGATCCTTCCCCTTTTTTTTCTCTATTTGCTACCATGCGATAACAGACGCTCGTACCTTCTACCTTCTCTGGAATATTCTGCCTCTTTTCCCTCCTTCCTAAACCCAAGAGCCATGCATAATCATTTTTGATTTATACTTTGTTCCCTTGCGCCCTGTTTTGTTTTTTTGCTGCAGTCTTCCTCGCCACCTTCATGGAAATGACTGTAATCTCCAGGACACTTTAGACATTATTTCCACACCATTTGGAGCTTTCCGCCCCAGTGCTCTTCGTTGTGCCTCTCATTTCACAACTTGGGTCCATGTTTTTAAAAAGCGTTGTTTTAGGATTTGCAGCTGAGGTCAGACAACTGTAGAATTCCCTGGCACTCTGGGCTGCATCTGATTGTGTAGCAAAAAAAGAAAGAGAAATGTGCTTTTTTCTCTCTCTCTCTTGTAAACTACCTAGAAAAGATCCCTACCCTGAAGGATGACCTAAGCAGATCTTTAATAAATCAATAAAGGTTAGCATGAGATAGCAAGGGGTAGGGAAAGCTATCTCATTCTCCTACGAGTTGCTTTATTGCTTTCTCATTTCTGTCTCTCTCTCTATCCCAACACCTGAAAGACCTAGCAAACAGTTCTACAGTGTAACTATTTCATGTGAATTTGATCATTCTTAATTTAATATGTATATATGGGTTTGCTCCAGAGAGTTTGCTATCTATTAGCATATTTTCTTTGTTACTTCTGCACTTTTTCAAAAATACATTCCTTCATTAAAGATCAGGCAAACTAATAACCCAGATCCATAGATGAGAGGTTTTTTTTAGTTTTTTTTAAAAAGAGTGTGATAATCGGCACCAATTTTTCTGAAATGGAAGAGATCAGTCAAAAAAAAAAAATCATTCTAGGAGTCCTGAACTCATCAGCAGCTATGTTTTGGATCTGTACATATTGAATTCTAGTGTGTATTATCAACACATTATTATTTTTTTCTTAGCACCTGTCCAGGTTTTGAAATAAAACCAATCTCTTTCTAGTATCTATCAAGTCAGAATAGAAATGGATTTATTATAGTACAAGGTGCTTCTCTTATGATTACTGATCAAGCATAGTTCCAGACAAGTATCATGCAATCATCCTGGCTTAATTATGGAATTTTATTGTCGGTTCAGATGACACTTTCTTCCACTTGAAGCCACCTTTTGATATCTGTATATGTGCATACATGCATACAGTATGTGCATATATTAAGAAGAAAAAGATGCAATAGTCCCATGTAATCTGTTGGCAGACACTGTTAAGACTTGACCATTGGAATTTATACACACATTTATGTGTGTCTCTGTGTATGCACAGAGTTGGACATAATGGTTTCGTTCAAAGCAATTAAAACGAAATAACAATTTCTTCTCACTGCTTGCACCTTGCTTGCACTATTTCACTGTGAAGTCATTAAAGGTTGCTAAATAATCAGATAAATTTTATAATGTCATCAGGCTTGGAAAGACCCGGTCTTCCCTAAGACACATAAAAGTTACCCATTTGTGACTGATTCTTTAGTACTAAAATGAAAGCATTTAGATCCTGTTTTGTTCTATAAAAGAGTTCACACTAAATGAAATTTTAAAAAAGAAAAATCTTTTAAAGAGTTATGCAAGGATGAAAAAAGGAAGTGTCCCCCCCCCTCACTATTTTATCTACTGGTAGAATATTTTTCGGCATAAACACTACATACACACCTTATTTCATGTACTAAAAAATGCAGTTATCCAACCTTTAGAGCCTATCGGCTCTAAAATACCATCATGAGTAGGCTAAAGGCAAAGGGTTAAACAAACAGACATCTTTGAAAAAAGCCACATTATATCAGCTGTAGCTGCATTTCTTTACCTGAGCTCAAGCATTAACAATACACACAATTGAATGAGTTGGAAAGGAGAGTCCTGAGTTTGTAAATTAGACAGCATCACTTTGGAGTGCTAGTGAGCTGCTCTGTCTTAGAATGGCTCACGGTTTCCACTTAACAGGAAGCCTGGAAAATTGCAGCCATTAAGTTCATAATCTGAAACTGATAGAAGCACCAAGAAACAGCTTAGTGGTTTAGTTGACCCCAAACTGTCCAAGCCTGACAGGTTTTAACAAGTATAACCCAGGTAGAGTGGGTTGAGTTTCTCATCCTTTTGACTTTGAATTCATTCTGTTCTGTTTCTACATCAGTCTCAAAATTTACTCCAAAATCCATACTCCTTTTTCCTATGAAAGTCTCCTACCGTAATATTTCCAGGTATATTTTTTTCAGATATCTAACACTTTCCTTACAGCATTTATATCTGCTTTATTTATTTATTTGTATCCCATCTTTATTATTTTTACAAATAATAACTCAAGCCGGCGAACATATCCAATACACTTTCCTCCTCCTATTTTCCCCACTACAACAACCCAGTGAGGTGGGTTGGGATGAGAGAGAATGATTGGGCCAAAGTCACCCAGCTGGCTTTCATGGCTATGGCGGGAGTTGAGCTCACGGTCTCCAGCTTTTTAGCCTGGTACCTTAACCACTAGACCAGAGTAGTTCTCAGGTCTCATCTATAAAGCAACTTTTTCCAGTTCTGATGTCTTCTGTACAAAATGAGTTCCCTCAGTCATTAAGCTCAACCATGATGACTTGGAATTATGGGAGATAGTTTGGATAACACGAAGTTATGGGTAAAAAATTAGGAGGTCTAAACTGGAATTGTTCCTGGGCTTGATTCTCTAGGACATGGGTGTCAAACTCAAGGCCCGGGGGCCGGATCCGGCCCGCAGGGTACTTAGATCTGGCCCGCGGGGCCACTTTGGACACAGTGAAGGACTGGCCCGTGGTGCTTCTGCCAGCGAAAACGGGCTCCCGAGCTCTGTTTTTGGCTGCCACGGCCTCCTGCAACCCTCTGCCAGTGAAAACGGAGCTCGAGAGCCCGTTTTCGCTGGCAGAGCGCTTGGGCCACCACAGGCGCCCCCAACACGAGTGACATTGAGTTGGCCACACCCACCCTGGCCATGCCCACCCCGGCCCCCCAAGGTCAAACACAACCCTGATACTGCCCTCAATGAAATTGAGTTTGACACCCCTGCGCTAGGAGGTAAGAAGGAGGTAAGAAGCTGAGGCTTAAACAAAACCAAACAAAACTTGCTGTGACAAACAAGATTTGTTGAGCTAACAGGCATAAAGGTTACAATGTTGTATTGTTAGGATTTTTCACAGTACACAAATAAAAACACTCTGAGAGATTTATTGGCTGTAAGAGAATGAAGTGTAATATATATTTAAGGCGGCTAGGCTTGAAGGACTAAGATTTATATTAAAATAATAATAATAATAATAGATTTTAACTAGTAATATTGGGACAATGGATCAACTTTTTATTGCCAAAGCACTGAATCTGAGAATTAAAAAAATTACCATCAAACCCAAGTTCCTGGCTAACATGTATATAAAATTAATGACAGCTATCGCATTGAATTTACTGCTGGCACCAAATCTTTACAATGACTATATGATGAAGTTTTATCCACATAAATATTGTCAGTAAAACATATTTTCAGGCAGGAAAGATTAATTCAGGGATGTCACTAGGTTTACCCTTTGTTCTTCAATAAAAAATGTAGTATCAGATAGCCAAGTCATCTTTGCAAAAGAAAGAAAAAATGTGAATATTCAAAGAATTTGGGATTAATTTGAAGTACGTTTTTAACAACAGCTGCTGATGTTGAAATTATGGCCCTGTTGATGGATGTTTTGGGGCTACTTCACTTATTTTATTTTAGTTCCTTTTATTTATTTTTAAGTATAAATAAAAGGCATTTACAAATATACAAATTATATAAATGTGATTGCATGTTATCTGAGAATTGCAAATGGCAGCAGCCCTCGATGGAATATACACTTGCTGCATTTTACAGTTAGCCACAGCATATTAGATGAGACGGCTTATTAAGAAAAAGGTTGTAAGAATAAATTAATCACCATAAATAGTTGGTGAAGCTCCAGATATTTAAGTGCTGCATTTAAGTGCCCCTGGAAGGATACAAAAAGAAAGGAGACCAGCCAGTGTTCAGACAGACACAAAGAACCATGTTAGAAGAAAGAATTTTCCCACCACAGTCATTCCCAATGCTTTCGGTTTAAATGATCTTTATTTAAAAGTGGGGCAAGCAGAAGAGAAAAGGAAGATGTGGCCAGCAATCTGCAACTGAACCACTAATTTAGCTGGACTGAGATGTAACATGCATTCCGATTGCTTCTTATTTATTACATGGCCATTCCAATTGAATTATATTGGCCTCTGAAGACACCCAAGGCTAGACCAGCAGGGAAATGGAAATAATTATGAACATTATTGTCGTTAAAATAAAATAATAATTTTAATTACAGCGTAGGTCTCCGTACTCTTTCCCTGTCAATCTATTCCCCGGTAAAAAGAAATGTCATCTGCTAATTTTTCCAAGAAAGTTAAACCGTGTTGATGATACGGGAGGATGAAATAAATTAGGGTAGTGAAAATAAATGGAAAAATGACACATGTTTAGAGTGAGTCAATTATAGAAAAAGATTAGTATCATAAATCTGTAATATTTTATCATTTTGAATTAAAACGTAAACAGCTAGAAATTATAAGCTATAGTATTGCAAGTTCAGGATCCTGTCCCGTTCGTATCGGACGCACCTTTTAAGATGCTTCTGGGTTGAAAGGATTAGCCGGTGACATCACCATTGCCCAGGGGCTGACCATGGGGGCTTCTTTCATGTCCCCATCAAGGAGCTGGAGCAAATGATGGGAGCTCACCCCACCATGCAGCAGCACTCGGGTCTCAAACACGGGCTTGCTAACCTCCAACCCAACGTCCTAACCATGTGAGCCATCGCACTCTTAAGTTCAGGATAATGAATCTTTACATGTAATAAAATAAGGATTTTTTAAAAAAGATTGTCAGCTGCCCAGTCAAAGTTTTACCTCTTTTTTCCCTGCCCATGGTAGGTGTCAGGAACGGCATCCGGCCTGTAAATGCTCAGTTCATTCAGCTGCCCCAACTCTACACTTAGCACACCGCTACAACAGTCCAGTGTGTGGTGTGATTCTTAGTGCCACATTCAATTGCAAAAGCACAGTCCAGCAGGCCTAAGAATGTACTGGATCCTTCCTTGCTGATAAATCTGGAGACTTCAACATGATTTTTCAAGGCAAGCATCCCGTATCCCAAAGTAAAATGCAGGAAATTGCCTTACATTGGGCTACATCCTGATCTTCTTCAGTGTTTAGATCAAACTTCAAACTGCCACAATGAAGCCACTTTCTTGGCTTTGTCGTTGGCCAAAAATAAGTCATTATTGGTACATGTTTCTGGTAGTAGCAGACATACCAGCAAATGGGCTGGGCTCTGTCTCTCTCCACGTTCACAAAGCATGTTATTAATCCGCTAAGAGCCTCCACTTGAGCATATTGGTTTTACATTTAGGCACTCCAATTCTCAACCTATCCAGGGTTCTCCAAGTAGTCTAAGGGAGGTCAGATCCTTCAGCCATGTCCTCCTTTAATGTTATTCCTTGCTCGATGGTCCCTTTCCTCCATCTTTTAATTTTGTTCTTAATTTTCAATTTTGTTCTTGTGCATCCTCAAGAAGGTTTTTCTTACCATAAAGCTGTTCCTAGATCTGAGTCAGCGGGCTTGGGGTTCATGTCCGTTCAGAGGATGTTGAGGATCATTCTCTTGCTTAGTTCTCTCGGCATCTGCTGCTCCTTCTCTCCTGATCTTAGGTGGGGCAATGCCAGCGAGAGGAAATATTTTCTCAATTGGTGTAGGTTTGAGACATCCTCTCACTTCATTGGCGGCGATTGTTCTGACCCAGCCTTAGCAGAAGCAAGAAACAGACTCCTTGTCACGAAAAACCCCTCTTTATTTACCTCTTATGAATTAATGCCATTCACCCACTGAAAAGTCCAAGCAAGAGTCCTGCAAGGAGTTAAATGCAGCAACAGACCTTATCAGTTCCTTGTGATAATTGCAAGGCCGTGAGCTCCCAGCCAAAAGGCTGCAAATTAAGTTCTGGCAAGCAGTCTTTGATGCACGAAACACAATGAGAAAATCTTCTGAAATACAAACTGTTGTATCTACGAACTGTTGTCTCCTACGACAACCACTCCCCTTTCCTTCTATTTATTCCCCAGCCAGGGAGGGGCCATTCAGCGTCCACGTGTGCTTTGCTTCCCGAGTCGACTCCTTGTCCTCTGTTGTTCACCTCTCCTAACTGCTCTGCGCATACGTGTATCTGGAACAGGCCCCAGCTGTTCTTCCTCCTCACTCATCTCAGCCTCCAAAAGAACTGCCTCTCCAGTGGCTGGGAAATGTTGGACGGCCCTGGCTCTATCTCTGTGTCTGACACAGAGCATCCATCAGAGCCTTCCCCAGACTCCAGAACTGGCCCAAGTTCCTCCCCAACCTCCTCATCATCCAAGTCTGCTGCCAGCTCTGCTGGCAGCTGGCAGGCCACAACAGCGATATCAACTTGATGTGCCCTACACTGGAGCAGCATACTCTGCTGCAGAGACCCTCAAGGCCAAAGCTAATGTGTGCAACATAGATGGTTGAGCTCCCCATGTGCAGCTTATTAATTTCCTGATGATATTGTTCCTCAAGCTGACTTTAGCCTTAGTGTTCAGGCAATGCTGCTTAAAAGAGAGCATCCTGTCGAGTGTCACGCTGAGATACTTCACTGTTGGACTGTGCTGCAGTTGTTTCCCATGCCACATAATATCCAACTTTTCCTTTGCATGTCAATTTCAGAGACACACACTTGGGTCTGCTTTCCTGATGCACCTATTTCAGCCTGTCTATGCTGACTGGGGTAAGATTTAAATCCTGGTTAGGACTGAAAACTGGGGTCTTTTCCAGCACTATCTTCAGTCTTGTTTCAAACTGAACACATGCACATGCGAACCTGATTTAGAAGTGGAGTACTAGTGAGCAGCAATGCAGTTAAACCTAAAAGTAGAAAGAGATGGCTGTGCAGATCCACACACACACACCCCAAAATTACAAGAGAGTAAGGTCTTGTCTGGTAGTAGAGCACTTTAGAGGACAGTCCAGAGTTCACAGCGTGGGTTCAGAGAACAACAACAACAACAACAACAAAGCCTTTGAAAATCCACAAGTCAAACAACAAAGAGGTTAGTCAGTCTTCTTGCTCTCAAGGTACCAGGTCCAGAGACCATCTAATGATGCTTCTTGGAAGGAAATTTAGAAGAACCATTGACTTGGCTGTCTTTAAGGGACAATTGGTAAATTTATGGAGAACAAGCCTAAGAACTATACTTCCTGAAGACTAATTTTACTCCCAATTACAGGGGAGAAAATGGAGGAGAAACTCTGTCTTTCTCTCCAGCCTATAAACATCCAAAGGCTGGCCATTTGTGAAAAGCAAAATTCTGGACCTTGGTGTGATTAAGAAAGGCTATTCTTAACTTCCAACTGTATCTTTCCTTCAAGGCTGTGTTTTCTTGCACACTTAATTAAAGATCTTGACATCATAGAATTGTTAAAGAGATTTGTCCAGATTTTCTCCAGACCCTATTGTTCATGAATGCCACCACCCAGCCCCATCCCAAGCCCTATAAGAGCCCTTTCTCTAAAAAAGCAGTTTTCTGGAGTTAGAAAAAAAACATATAAGGAAAGGGTATTTTGCAAAACCAGAAAGGGGTATCCTTACTGTTCACAAAATCCTCTTGAAGATTCTCTTATAGACAAGTCCTGTGTTTTAAACTCACAGGATTGCAGGAGATCCTACAGACACCATCTGAGGCACTCATAATAAACAATAATCAGTGTGTTATCTAATGAAGTTGTGGAGAATCTGAAAGAGAGTTACATGGAGCAGATTCATGTCAGAGAAAAGATACAATTTAAGAGCAATGGGTCTGCCTGGTAACACTGCCTAAGGATTAAAATACAGATTTTATATATTAATCAATAATTGGGCGGCCATTTTTGGAACAGTTTCCATGATAACAAAAGGAACTACTTCAGCATGAATGTATCTTTTTTGAGAAGACTGGATCAAGAAGCACCAAGCTTTCAGAACATCCTGAAAAATCAAGATTCATTAGAAATTCTTTTGCTAAATCCACAAGCAAGAAGACTCTCATGATTTATTAGTCTGTATACAAAAGATCAATAAGGGGTGGTTATAGATGCAGCAGAATGCTACAGAAAACAGAATCCGGGTCTAAATAAATATATCCTGTCAAGCTACAGGTATTTGGGGGCTGGTGGGAGGCAGGGAAGAGTTTGCCATATTGCAATGGTGGCAAAATGCAGTGGTATTCCTGAAACAAAGACATAATCATGTGTATTCTATATGCCACCCCATTTAACATTTATCAACATAATTGTCAAATATCTAAGGTATTTTTTAATGAAAGAGCAAAGAATGGGGAATATGTTGCTGAAAAATCCATGAAATAATATGCCTATAGATGTAAACAGCTAATTGAGATTTCTGTTCTTACTGTCTAGGACAGTGTTTCTGAAAGTTTGGTCTCTTTTGAAGTGGCTATTTTTTTTTTTTGGTCTTCATTATATTTTGGAATCAGGATGGAGGAATAAAGGCATTAAACACTTTTTCTTTCTTCAAGCTTTCCCACAGTTGAGAGTGGAATTTACAGCCCAAATACTTATTTAATCAGAACAGGGTGCTGAAAAACTATAGGCAAAGTAAAAGGTCACAGTAGGGGAAAACAATAGTAGCAAGCTAATAGTAAAACAAAGACAGGAGTCAAAAGATGCATCTTGACTTCAACAGGTAAGTGACATCATCAACTATGGAGTGGAAAGCAGATGATTGAGGACATATATTTAATTTCATACAGCAGCATACAGCAAGAGCATTAAAAACATGCTTTGGTTTAAACCAGGGGACTCCTAACCCAAGTCTGTGGACCGGGACTGGGCCGCAGCATGCCAGCAACTGGGCTATGCAAACAAGTGAAGTCACATCCGCGGGATGCAGGCAGCATGCAAAACCACGCCCTGGTCCCTGGTGCCCAAAGGGGCTGCTGGTTTAAACAGGGAATCATAGAGAAGGTGAACAGAAAGATTTGCCATACTTTGGTGCAAGGCCTGTGGCCTCCCCCCACCCCACCATACTTGGGTGGCCTGGACCCTTTTCACAGCACTTTGCTAAGCTACCTGTCCAGTCACTTAATGATCACAACTGGGAAAGGCCAGATTGTGGTTGTTCAGTGAAGTAGTCACATGGCATCTTACTGAATGATCGAGATTCTGGGCCCAATCGTGGTCAAAAGTGGAGGACTACTTGCATGCCTCCTGAGTATTGTTGCCTTCCATCAATGTCTTAAACTCCATCTCCTATGTGTGACAAAATTAGAAAGCCAAACAGCACAAGGACACAACACTGGCTGTCCCTAAGGAGGGCAGTCCTCGTCACAGAGAATCTGACAGATCATTTTAAAACCCATGAGAACTGAGATGAAAATCAACCAAAAAGAAAGAGAGAGAGAGAGGGAGAGAGAGAGAGAGAGAGAGAGAGAGAGAGAGAGAGAGAGAGAGAGAGAGAGAGAGAGAGAGAGAAACAGATAACAAGTAGAACAAGTAGAAAGTCCCAGTTGGATCAATCTTGCTACAGAGATAAATATAAATGAAGATTAGAAATGAAAGTGCTTCCCATTAAGTGATGTAGCTTCTCTTCCTTTAAAAAAAAAAGAATTTCTAAAATTGAATGGTTTAAGAGCAACACATCTGACCACAGATAAACACAAGGTAACATATATGAAAATGGAAGGTGATGGAATGAAACATTATACTAACCATTAAATTGTGTTTGTCTGTGCATGTGCACACAAACACTGTAAATTAATTGCACACACACACTGTAAATTAATTGTAAATTAACTACACACACACACATACTGCAAATCAACTGCACTTAAAAACACAGACTCACTTATATCCAGCAATTCATGATGAATTTTCAGTGTGGTTTAAATTAAAATACTGAAAATGCAAACCTGCCAGGCATTAGGCTGTAAAGTTTAAAGACCATAGTGGATAGCAGGAAGATAAAACACAGGATGGAGAAGGGCTGAAAACTATTTCCTTTGCTCATCATTTCCTTGCTTTTTTTGCCAGATGCTAAATAAATTAAATAATTCTTGCTTTTTAACATTATATTTGCACAATCGCATCTTTTACGTGATTCCCTCCATTTTAAGGCTTATTACATGACAATGTTAATTTTATGGAATTGATATTATGTGAACCGATCATTTTTCCCTTTTAAAGTTTGAGGGCTACTGCCTATTACTCTGAAGAAAGGAAAATCCTATTTGGTTCTTTTGGTTTGAGCAGTCCTTAATTGAAATGCATATTTTCTGGCTGTTCACCATAGGTTCTCTACTCTTTTGAGAAGAGGAGAGACAAGATCTAGTCCAAAACTAACATGTTATGACATACTATTGAGATTCCTCAATAAGATCCTATCTGTAATAGATGTTTGCCCTTGCAGTTAAACAACAGACAGAAATAGAAACAGTGCAATTAGTGAGAGGGCATATTGAAGCAGATAAAAAGAGTTCATTTTAGTCCCAGGCCAGAGTTCAAAATAAAACATGTTAAAAATAAGAATAAAACACAAAACAGGATAAGAAGGTTACACCTGGCAGCAGATTCGTCATTGATGCAGCCAGAGTGTTTGTTATTTTACAGGCAGAATAACCAAACTTAGCTAAAATTCAAGGAAAGTAAAACATACAGATCTGATAACAATAACTGTACACAAAAAAAGATCAGAATTTCCTGGGTGCATTATTAGATACGGTGTTATAAGGTGGGTCCTAAGATTTCTCTAAAGCAGTGTTTCGCAACCTTGGCAACTTTAAGATATGCGGACGTCAATTTATGGCTGGCTGGAGAATTGTGTGAGTTGAACTCCGCAGGTCTTAAAGTTGCCAGGTTGGACACCCTTGCTCCTGAGGGTACATTATAGCAGAATGTGAAATGTAATTTCAATAGCCCCTTGTCCACAGGGGCACAGTCTTGGCTCATAGGGAAGGTTTTTTTTATATCAGCCCTCCAAAACTGTTGTGGGGAGAGTGTTGAAGCGTGCTTACGTGAATGATCTTTGGAATTAGGACTTTTATATAATGTAACTACCTTGCTGGTTGGTTAAAAAGCAAACCCTGACTACACAAATGAAGCAGATAAAAGATTCATACAACTAATTGTGTTTAAATATTCAACTCAGACTTCCCATAAGCAAAACCTTTCCCCTTAAATACAAAGGAGAGCCCATGTGGGCTTTGCATTTGTTTCAATTCTTAATTGCAAAAGTAGTGTTTAGTGGAGTAGTAGCATGATCTAAACATTCTTGCATGCTTATGAAAGGAAAGGTGCACAGCTAGAACATTACACAAAAGTAGTAATTCTTTTGGCTTTTGTAAGCTTATTAAATTAACATTGTTTAAATAAAGATCTAGTGATACAGCCCCAATCCTATAAACAATGGTGTCTTTTATATAAAACAAATAGGGATATATTTCTAAATTCCTCTTTCAAATGTTCACTTCATTGGGTCCCTTCCTATATGAACTTCACAGGATAGAGAGTGGGATGGAAAGCTGTTGAGGAAGTGGATTATGCAGAGAAGACCAGGGTGTAAAAAAATCATGTAGAGAAGGGTAAACCCTGAAGGTCAGGATGGCAAGTGCACAGGTGCCTGACTAACACACTGGAGCAGCCCTGAGCTGCACAGACATAGGCAAACACGTTGTAGCAAATTGGAAAGCCATAAAAGTCTATTACACAAAATCAAACAGCAGCCAGCATGACAGCCATTAGCCTGAAATGAATACATGGGAACTTAATGAGGTCTGTCGAGGCCAGCTTGGAGTATTAAGTTGCCAATTCCAGTAGGATTTCCCCTTTCTTTACAGAGTTGAAAGCATCAGTACTGCCTTGTTAAGAGTTTGACGAGTTGTGCAGAAAAAAAAAATTGCATAATTATTTGTAGAACAGGATTATGCAAAGCACACGAGATGCCCTTTTCCTGCAAGGACAGATACATGCACTTCTTCCTTGCTAGCTCAGATTGCAATTAAGTGGAAGGCTATCATGTTGTAGTTTGATGTGAAGCTCAGAATAAAAGAAATGATTTACACCCAGTTACCGAACAAGCATCAGTCCTCCAAGGCAGACCAAACTTGGAAACCAGACACACAAGCTAATGCAACACTTGTTGTAAGGTTTAGTAACAAAATCTTGCAAGTCTGAATGTGCTTCTGCATTTCTTCCCTTTGTATTCATAAGTACTAAGGAATGTCATGTCTGAGATTACATTTCTTTTATCTGAATGTTGTCTTGGTTGTGGGATCTTCCTCCTGTTTCTTAAGGTTGTTCTTTCTGTCCATTACATCAAGATTCATGATGCCAAGCAAGGATTCATATCACAACATGATCTGAATGATTTTATGCAGGTAAGCCTCGCTACATAAATAGTTCCTCCACTAAGCCTGAAGTATCTCCTTTACAAGATGTCAACCAAAACTTGACAATCGTTGGTTAACTAATGAATCAATCAATTTAGCTTGAAAATATTTAATGATAAAGAAAACTTCAATATCGTTGCTTTTAAATATATAGAACTCAATTTCACGGTTAGCATTGTCTTCTTATGTTAGTTTACAGAACCAAAGATCCTTCTACTAAGTAAAGGTGACTTAAAAGTATGAGTCCTGCTGATTAAAAAGTTGCCCAATGTTTGAAGTCCAAATTTAGACAAATGTACTAATTCTTAAGTACATGAACATAGTTTTATATTATTAATTTTTGTTGACCAATTTACTGTATACTGTCCTATTTAGATCTTACTAAGTTATACCTGCAGTAATTCTTAAGAATTTGAGCATATTAGAGGGAGGACTTTGTTTTTAGCAGTACCCTCTGCATGGTTGGTGGACAGCTTTTTCCATGTGGCTGGCTCTAATAAAAAATATACTATGGTACACATAGCTGGCAAGGGAGCAAGGATGTCATAAATTTCATTGACTTATCTTTAATGCTAATCTGGGGCAAATACAGAATCTGGGAAACTGTAGCCTCAGTTACAGTGAGTTAATTAAAGCAGAGTCATCTTGAGTAGCATTTCCCCAAATCTCCCACCATCTGAACTGATGTCAGGCCTGGAAGCCATCTTGGGCCTTGGATCTTCAGGCCTGCCACGTTTAGGACTGTGGGAAACTGGGAGGGGGGATTGCATGGAGGTGGGGAGATGTGTAGCCATAATAACATTCCTTTCTTCATGAGTCAAGGCCACTCTGTCCTGCACCTGGAGGGGTGTGACTAGGAGGCATCTCCAGTTGGGATGGTGTATTGATTGGACCGTGTGATGGATATGTGGGTGCTGGGGGCAGGGGCTTGGATTTTCTTTTGGGTGGGGAAAACCCGAAAGCTTTCAGATTCGGGGTTTCCCAGATGTGCCAATATGACATCTCTAATAAAGTGGAGCTTTGAGGAAACTCAAGCCTCGGAGTTTTCTTTCGTTGGGGGTGTTACTTGGAACCCTGACAACTGAATTGCCATTTCTGAGATAATTTTCGTGTTCTCAGCCTTCCTTCTCACAATTTCTGCAAGTCATTCTTCTGGTATCAGTTGTGTTCACATGGACAGGTCATACAAATAACTACAACTGGTGGCTGCAATGAAGCCACAAATTTCTAGGGGAAAGTGAAAAACTGAGATAACTCTCAAATTCTTGACTACAGTTTCAAATGTCATATGCACACGAACATCAAAGACACATCAAGCTACTTTAGGCTTCCTATGGGACAACCACTGAGAGAAACATGATGATGAACTAACTGGACCTTTGAGCTGAATCTAGCAAGATTCATCTTATGACTAAGAAACAAATAAGCATACCAGAAAAAGAAAATATGAATTTAATATTTATTCTGTTTTAATGTTCAACCTTTTCATATTTTTTAAGATTTCTTTCTATTCTTCAAGTTGGAAGAATACTATTTTACAGCTATGTGGCCAATATACTTGAGAGCTCATTGTTAAGATCTCTCTAGCGCATTGTTCTTTTCTTCACTGTTCTCCACTCATTTTCATTAGGCAGTCAATCCTTCTTCTTTATTCCAGAAATCTTAATATGGATCATAAAGTACCACTGGGATTGGGTTACCTTAGATTGCTTAGATGCTGATCTGGCCAATTTCACTTTCTACATCTAGAGTTAGGTGTAGAAAGGAACAATATTATCAAGATTATCACATTATAACACTACATTGCCAATATAAAATGGAGTATCTAGTTTATCTGTAAGCCTCAGCATTTGAACTTCAGCATAATCTACTGTCATGTAGCTTCCATCGGCATTGGTTGATTTTTCTTGCAGACCAGCTTGGATTGTCTTCCAGCTTTTTACCGTTTTATCTTCTCTGGCTCTATTTGCCTTATACTGCATTTCTTAAAATGCAAATACCATATATAGTCTTTCTCCTGTCACTTCAAAGCAAAATCTACAGCAAGCAGCTGGCTAAGTACTGGTCACAAAATCATGCTTCACAGTTTTTCAAAGAGCATCCTCTCCATTCTAAATAATTTACATTCTTTAAACAAGCCCACTTGGTAAAGCAATGTTATGCATATTTTAAATCAGCATTATAGGAGGCAAGTTTATTTCGCATTCCACTTATTTACACTCATCTTTTTCCAATGTTCCAGCTGCCAAACTGCAATAAATTTGAATAGCCTTCCCCTACTGCTCTACCCTTTCACTGGAAGTGCTACAACTGAGAGGATTATTCATGTCAAAGCAAAAGAACAACAACAGCAACAAAGCTGCTTTCAATGCCTCAAATATTGCTAATTAGTAGTCTGTGCCAAGGCGGGTTTGCTATACAGCTGCCTGTTTTGTACATTTCCCACCTCAGCCTATTATCTACTGCACATCCAGAAGGGAGATGGGAACTCAGCATTTTGGGAGAAGAAGCAGTTTCTTCACTCCATTCTTCTAGAAGAATAGTCCCTATCCTTTCCAAATCATGGTGTACATTTAAATCCAGCCTAAAACATAGGCTTGATTTTCATTGATTGGAATATATACATTTGCACTTGGAACTCTCTGTGTACTTCCTCTTTGTGTATCTGATGGATCACCCATTCCTTCTAAGCCAATGAAGAAATGCCTTCCACGAATTTTGCCTTGCTCCTGGGGAGGAAAGCTATGGCAAGTCTAGACAGCATACTAAAAAGCAGAGACATCGCCCTGCCAACAAAAGTGCGTATAATCAAGGCTATGGTTTTCCCAGTTGCAATGTATGGCTGTGAAAGTTGGACCATAAGAAAGGCTGAGCGCCAAAGAATTGAGGCCTTTGAACTATGGTGCTGGAGAAGACTCCTGCGAGTCCCTTGGACTGCAAGACGATCAAACCGGTCAGTCCTAGAGGAGATCAACCCTGACTGCTCTTTAGAAGGCCAGATCCTGAAGATGAAACTCAAATACTTTGGCCACCAAATGAGAAGGAAGGACTCACTGGAGAAGAGCCTAATGCTGGGAAAGATTGGGGGCAAAAGAAGAAGGGGACGACAGAGAATGAGGTGGCTGGATGGAGTCACTGAAGCAGTAGGCATGAGTTTAAATGGACTTCAGAGGATGATAGAGGACAGGAAGGCCTGGAGGAACCTTGTCCATGGGGTCACAATGGGTCGGACATGACTTCGCAACTAACAACAAAATTTTGTCTCTGCCTTTGGGTAATTGTACAAATTGAACCCCAAGAGAGATGACTGACAATGTGGACATTGCAGCATTCAGGAAGGGACTCCACTAAGCACATCATGCCAAAAACAATTTCCACCCACACCCACCCCAATTTTTTTATACAGTTCATCGTGGAATCATAGAGTTGCAAATCTGCACTTTGTTAAAGCGAAAAACCGTACTCAGATATTACTAAAATAATCATACCGACTAGTATAGACAAGAGGTGTAGTTTTGGTGGGCTTGATCGAAAGCAATGTCCATGGCAGCATCAGTGTACCCATACATACAGGGAGAGAGAATTATACAAAGTGCAGAAAAAGAGTAGGTGGTATGAGCAAAAAAAGAAAAAAAAGGAAATTAAAGGCAGTAAATTATATACGAAGAAAATTACTCACTTTTGTATTCAAATCTTTTCAGTACCCTTCTTATTTTACTACACTCACTTCTTAGGTAATCAGTTTCTATTTCATTCTAATTACTTTTACATTTCTTCTAACATATCCAAGTTCTGCTTTGATGTAGGCATGTGCATTTTCACATTCATTGATTGCAACAGACTACAAGTACCCACTATTTTTCTACCAGCATATCCATATCTTAAAATTTCTCCATTTGCCCACTTTTAATAAAGCCAGGATATATAAATTTTGCCATTTAAGCATTTGCTGTCTGTGAACAAAAATGTCTGCATTAATAGTTTGTCAACATTTGCTACAAATCACTTGTTCTTAGCCAACTCAGCATCCTGTTCATTCAAACTCATATGCAGAGTCATGTCCCCAAACAATGCATTTCTAATCTCTCTATAGGCATTCCTGATACATAAATACATTCCAAATCAAGGGAACATCATCACACGTCCTTGTCTTTTTTTTTCCTGCTCAGAATTTCATTTATTCTTTCACTTGGCTCACCCGCATCATGTACTGCTCTTACTGCATTCATTAACCAATATTAAATTCCACATTCTCGCAAAATATTCCATAATTCAAGCCATGTCCACACTTTGTTATGTCTGAATTAGGAAACATGCAATAAACATACAATCTTTCTCACACTTGTACATTTTTAGAGATTTGCTGAGGATCTGCATGCCCCTTAGCTATCAAAAAGCTGCACTGAAATTTTGACCATCGTCACCTGTGACACCCATTTAATTAGAATAGAATAACAGAGGAGGAAGGGACCTTAGAGGTCTTCTAGTCCAACCCCCTGCTTGGGCAGGAAACCCTACACTAGAGGTGGGTTCCTCCCGGTTCGGACCCGCTGGTGACGTCACGATGACGTCTGGCGGCTTGGGTTGCTAGAACCAGCAACCCCCGAACCAGTTCTTTCGGCAGCGCCATAGGTGGCGCCATCTTGTGTTTTTGCTTCTGCGCATGCGCAGAAGCTTTTTTTAAGCACTGCGTATGCACAAAATGCATGCGCAAAGCGCGCACGCAACACTGAGCAAACAGGCAGCGAAGAAAACCAGAACCCACCCCTGGTAGAGATCCTCTATGGATTTTGAAGGAATCCTTTTGGCATAGCTTTCTACTCTGTCAGCCTGGGAGATACACGATCTACTGAAGTCATATCTTGTAGTGTTTGACTCCCTCTTCTTTGTGGCAACCCCTGAGATAGTGGAACACAGCTATCATGTCTCCCCTAGTCCCTCTTTTCCTTAAACTCGACATACCCAGTTCCAGCAACCATTGTAAAGAATTACAACCGAAGAATTGTAATTCTTCCAAACATCTTTCAAGCATGCTTAACAAATTAACTCCCCTGTGGTATTGCATTCACTCCTATTACCTTTTCCTTCCATAATATAACAATAATGGCATCTTTCCAATCATGGACAGAGGTGGCCTTCCAAGATATATTAAGTAAGCCTGACAGCTATTCCATTAGCAAATCCTAACCATATTTTGACATTTCTCCGGTTATACCACCTACACGTGCATTTACACATTTTTTTTCAACATTCATGACCTCCTGTTCGTCCATGGTTTTCTTCCACCATAACGTTTATAGTATTTATTTCCATCCCCCTCTTTGACATACCACTTTCATCCTTTACAGGGCTCTAAAATATTCTTTCCAATATTCCTTCATTTCAGTGTTATTCACTATATTCTTAATTCCATTCACTCTGCTAAACTATGTTTAGCCCTTATTTCCAACAAAATCAAAATTTAAGAAAATTTAAAAAAGTATGATTTCTAACATAGACAAAGTAAATAAATATGGGTAAGATTGCTCCTCCTTGCCAACTGGAAAATTATTTAATTCAGAGCTATAAACAAAACCTTATTTTATACGTGAGTTGGAAATTTATTTATTTTATCAGAAAGCAATTTTAACATTTAATCGATGCTTATTAAATTCTTTGTTAATTCTTTAATAAAGCGGTCTCTAGGGGTCTCATTATGGTGAATAATTTCCAGTTGGCAACTTGAAATTATTCCATCTTAGGACAAGGTGTTTGTTGCTTATATGCATATGCTTGAGCAGCAGGCTGGACTAGAAAACCTCCAAGATCCCTTCCAACTCTGTTATTCTGTTCTGTTACTCTGATGGGCACATGGTTTCATCTCTACCCCATCAATTCCTGGATGAAATGAATAACAAAGATTCAATTCAGTTCAGGCTTGGATTTCTGCCATCTTCTATGAAAGTAACAAGGTCAATGAAAGATCCCTTTCTTTGTTTACTTCAACCATATTGCCTTTCTAGAGAATCATGCTAGAACGAACATGTAAAATACTATATTTTTTTCTTCCTTGTGGCTGATTTCTGAAATGCTAAATGATTCTTTTTCAGCACTTCGGCTGTTATATATGCTGTTCCTCAGGATTCCTCACCTGTTTGACCTAAATAGTATCATTGGGAGAAAACATCCAAAGATTTCGTGTAGTTTTCCTTTCACTACTAGGGAGACTATTGATATTTTAGACTGGTGCCCCAAAGCAATTAATGGTCATAAGAAGGTCAATGAATTTAATTTAATTCAGGCAAAATAGAAGTACTCAAATTTTATTCACTGTTTGAGTCATGCTTATGTTGGGATATATTCAAAGTAAATATTAATATTGAAAGTATATTCAAAGTAAACAGATAACAATGAGAACTAGCTAGTCACCCTTAAAAGGAAGCAGTGATTCTTACTAAGAAGAATCATCACATATACAAAAAAAAAAAAGGAGAGATTTTTCTGTTCTGCAATGGGCAGATATTAACAGTTGTGTTGTGTCTGTGAAGGTTCTGCTGGAGGATTCTGGAGAGCCACAATTTATTATCATGCTTATGTTAACTATAACAAGATGGAAAGAAGACATGAAGTTGCTACTGCTGTTTTCCTCTTTTCAACGTGTTCTTCGTAATTAGATATTCTGGGACATCATCACACTGCCCCTGCCAGACAACACTTAATATGCAAGCTGAGACAATGTTAGCTCTCATTACATTGTGAAGAATGAAAATGTATGTAGCGCTTGCAGTTCTATGCTTCATCTTCTTACAACACCAAATTCCATCACAAGTTCTAAAAAAATGTCTATACAGTATAATTAGCATTTGTATTGCAAGCTATCAGATAATTAGGATAGCCCACATCAATTCTGAGGAAAAAAAATAACCCCTGAAGACCCAAGATATGCTGCAGCTGACAAAAAAAACCCCAATGCAGTCCTAGGCTGCCTCAATAGAGGGATACCGTGAAGTGTTGTACCGTTTTATACTGCTTTGGTAAGACCACATTTGGAATGTTGCATTCATTTTGGGTCATCATGGTACAAAAAAGACGTTGAGACTCTAGAAAGAGTGCAGAGGAGAGCAACAAAGATGATTAGGGGGGTGGAGGCTAAAATATATAATGAATGGTTACATGAACTGAGTATGTCTAGGTTAAGAAAGAGAAGGACTAGGGGGGTGACATGATAGTAGTCTTTCAATATTTGAGGGGCTGTCAGAGAAGAGGGGCTCAATCTATTCTCCAAAGCCCCTGAAGGTTGGACAAGATGTAATGGATGGAAACTGAACAAAGAGAGAAGCAACCTAGAATTAAGGAAAAACTTCCTAATAGTGAGAACAATTAACCAGTGGAAGAGCTTGCCTTCAGAGGTTGTGGGTGTTCCATCACTGGAGGCTTTTAAGAAGAGACTGGACAGCCATTTTTCTGGAATGGTATAGGTTCTCCTGCTTGAATGGGGGATTGGACTAGAAGACTACAAGGTCCCTTCCAACTCTGTTATTTTGTATTTTCAGTGTGGAAATATATGGTTTTAAAAGCAAATGCAATAATTAGAAGAGAGGATTTACTGTTTCTGATATAAAGTCAAGCACTAGGGATCACATTTTACCCAAAGAAGGCTGACGAAGGATTCTTACACACACACAAAGTAGAGCAAAGACTCAAGTTTAATCAAAATGGGGTGTCAAGTAGTAAATTTATTAATGGAGCATTAATAATGTAATAATTGCTACTTTTAAAAATACTACAGGTAGCTCAATTTCACAGTCTCACTCTCACATACAAGTTCACCTGCTTGCTCACTCATTAGCTTGATTGAATGGCAAAATAATCTATCTATATTAGGCAGGGAGATACAACAATGGAATGCTAAACTGTAGAGAACCAAGAAGTCTGAATTCTGAGAAGCCGGAGAGACTGGGAAGTATCCTTTTCTCTGATTAATGGACCTAGAATTCAGAAAAACAAAGCTATTAAAATGATTTGTTCAAGTTGTCTCAAAGCCATACCAAACATTCTGGGACAACTACAATCAGATCTCCTGCTTATCAGGAATGCTAGCAAGAAGGTGGAACAATTAAGGTTGGAGCCTCATCATTTTTCTTTTATGGATCACATATCAGGTCTGCAGAAAAAGACAATTCCAGTGGTAATAACGGGAAAAGGGGGAAAGTTTAAATGCACCTTAAGCTTACTAAAGTAATGGTGCTGCAGATTTTTCTACAGGATTTATAAACCCAAAATACCAACAGCAACATATAAAACTACTGTCATAGACCTCCAAAGTGACATCTGATTTGGCTTTTAGTCATCAATTTTACATTCCAGTGTTGGTAAACTTTACATATAGTCATTTAGATTTAAGATGTGCTAACATCTAATAATAATTTAAAAATAATTTTAGTTAAATTCACAGGGTGTTATAATAATTTATTGATTTATTTCTCACTTCTCTATACAATCAGATAATTGAGGTGGTTTTAGATTTTTAACTGATTTAAATAGGTTCTTCTCCTGTCCTACTGGACCCTTTTCTGTGTAATAAGAAACTCATATTTCAAAACTTTATATAAATGCAATTTCTATATCAACAACATAAAAAATAACAGACCAGTTTAAAAAATGGAAATGTAGGGAAGGAGAAATCTGTAAAACTTTGTTCTATTTTTCTTTTACACAGCAATTTTCTACATTTTTTCCAGTTTTGTGAAAAAGTAACCATGAGGAAATAGACTTCATCTGTCTTGAGGAAGACCAATAAAAATGATCCATGATAACTATCACCAACATCTCTTGTAGCAAAACCTTTCCACCAAATGCCATCTGATTGAAAATGAATTAGAAACAAATAAAACCCCAAATTTCACTTAGCAGCTTCCAGTGAACCAACATGATTTTTTATACACGAATTCAAATGCATCAGTCCATTGGAGCATTCCCTTCTGCAAAATGTGTAATATAATTCTTGGGTCAAAATCAACAAAGTATTATAAAATGGCCTATTTTAACATAAAAGACCTGTTTCAAGATAAAATGATTATCAAAGCATATTTTCCTGCAATGTGCCATGTTAAAACAAATGCATAGAAAAATTTCTATTGTGAACTAGGATTTTTAAATGAAAGGTAGCTAGGCTTAAAAATGCATGTTTGAGAAAAATGGCACTGAGTGACCTGTCTATCCCTATGATGAAATAATACAACATAAATATCACCTTGGTTCTCATTCCTTCCAAGCCAGGAATTCAAATTGAGACTCTACTCTAAACTGAGAAACTTGGATAATTATTTTTATAGCACAAGGAACCATAGGAATGTAGCTGTTGAACAGGGATTTATGTATTTCGAACAAATTTTTATAACACTCATCAAAATGATATTTCCAGGATATTCTTTCAAAATAATGACCATTATAATTGAGCCGTAGTGGTGCAGTGGTTAGAATGCAGTATTGCAGGCTAATTCTGCCAACTGCCAGCAGTACGATTCTCACCAGCTCAAGGTTGACTCATCCTTCCATCCTTCCCAGGTCAGTAAAATGAAGACCCAGATTGTTGGGGTCAATATGTTGACCCTGTAAACCACTTAGAGAGGGCTGTAAAGCACTGTGAAGCGGTATATAAGCCCAAGTGCTATTGCTATAGGTTTTTTGTTTTGTTTTTTTGCTTGTTAAATGTGGGTACCAATGCCTATATAAGCCAAAACAGCACTGTTGCATTCAATAGGAAATTGTCAGTAGCCTTAAAAAAAACCTTTGAGATTTTGCAGAAAATGAAAACATTTTTACAGCAAGAGCCATAATGAACAATAGGATCCACAAAATATATCAAACAAGTGTTTGGTAATTACAGAATTTTGACTGAGTGGGAAAAAATAGATCACAGACAGTTTGACAGAATGAAAATAACAAACAGGAAGGTTCCATGTGATAATATTTTGTGGCAAGACTACTTAGTATAAAAATGATCAAGATTTTTATAGGAATATGACTCTACCACTTGTTCCACTTAAAACCATGGATAGGGACAGAACATACAGTTCTCTGATCATATATGAGAAACATTATCCTTCAGTTAGTTAGAGAAGGCTCCAATTATAATAAATAATTCCTCGAGGAAAAGAAAAGATGGGGATTCTACCAAGCAAAATGGTAAATGAGTCCATACCTCAGGGATGCGGACACTGTATGGTTGATTGTGAAATCTTGGTGTGTTGTCATTGACATCTCCAACTTGAATATTCACGGACCCCTTTATCACCTACAATCAAAATGATTTGGAGCAAACTTACTATAATTGCAACGATTTCTTCAATTGCAGGGGTAACAATATTGGAAAAATTTGAAAAAGTTAATAAGCATTACTACTGTAGGAAAATTATCTCTGTGTGAAAAGGAAAATTGGATTCTAGGAAGTGTAACCTTCTTATTTTGAACTCCTTTCAGTTATGAACGAGAGCCTTAATTAACTGCTCAAAGAATTTTTGAGTTGTGAATACTGGATCCACAATTTCAGGTTTGGGACTGCAATGGTGATAGTTGTTCCATATTAACCAACTTAATGTACTTTCTAGCTAAAACTAATATGCGTCATTCCTATATATCATTCATTATTCCTTCAATATGATGAGTTGAGTTAACCCTCTAAACACCTTACAAGTTCAATTTTTAAAATGTAACTTAATTAAAATAAATCATGGAATCCACATATCTAGTGAGGTATTCTTTTTATTAAAGGGTGTGGTCAGATATCTTCCTCCAAGTTGATGTCATATGATATTAAAGATCCTCTCTTTATAGCAGAGAGACTGTATACAACCATAAGTATTTTATTCACAACTGAAGCATGTATGCTGCAAGAGAACTTCATATTTGTGTTTTCAACATTATTGCACAACTTGATTTTTGGTCTACTCTTTTATTGACTATGAAGGCTACTCCATTTCTTCTGAGAGATTCTTGCCCGCAGTAGTATACCTGATGGTCATCTGAATTAAATTCACCCATTCCTGTCTTTTGATACATAGTAAATATGATATTCTGACATTTACTTTATATATTATTATATTAGAATAACTGCCACACTGTCTACTGCAGCATATTTTCAGGCTGGCTAAAAAAAGCAGAAAACATGTTTCATTTTTAGAATGGATTGTTTTGAAGTTATTCTTATGTATTTGAGGGGACCTGGGGACCTATATGGACTTATTTATACAAAAGACCAGGCAAAAAACAACAGAATCCCAAAAATGCTGCTTTAAAGTCAGAACTTTCTCTATAACTGAACATTTTTCTAATTTAAAAAATCACATTTCCCTGTTGCCCTGGCAGAAAAATGGCTATTTAAAATGTGGATATCCCCAAGGTGGAACTATATTCCATAAATATAAGGGATGTTTTTCAAAGCATTTCCAGGCTTATTCACAAATGGCTTTGAAGCTGTCCATATCTGTAAATCACACCAGCTTTACACTTAACTGACCTAAGCATCAATATTTCTTGAGTACAGTGTGAGCGTCTATATAACACAACAGGCTGTCCCATGGTCTGCCATGCTTCTGCTTTACAAATAGGAGAGAAAACAGAGACCAGAACTGTCTTGTTCCCTGAAGTTTACACTTCTTAATGTGAATGGAGAGAGAAACAGATGGTGGGACTTCCACACCATTTCATAAACTGCTGTACAGAAAGAGCGAATGCCTGAGATATCCACCTGCTTCTCTTACGACAATCACACTGCTGTATCCCTAGGAGGATTCCTTCAGAAAGAGGGTGGGATTGTCACAGCTTTCCTCTCCTCCCCATAGAGTGACCTCTCCATATCAGCTCTACTCTGGTCTCCATTTAAATCATGGAACAAATGTTACACTTACCCCTTGGCTGTCACTGACAGAAAATTCAACTGTGAATTCTGACTTCGTCTGAAATGAAAAGAAAAATGATATAATTAGAGATGCCACAGTGGTAATCTGTTGATAGAAGGCTTTGGATTTGAGCCGAATATAATTACATGCTTTTGCAACCGGGAAGAAGATGAAGCAGTGTCTCGGCAATAACTGAAAATCTCACTGCAAGATTACAATAGTAGGATAATTTTACCTAGATATCAAAGGGGTTGGAATAAATTAATTAATGTAGGGAAGTGCTGAAGGTACCTACTTTTTCACTAAAGATTAGACGAGTAGGGTGTGAAAAGCAGAATAAGTATGAACAACAGTTATTCAGCTTTTAAAAAATAACATTAAGTTCTTTTTCATCATGTTGTAGTTAGATCTAAGGAGCTCTTTTACACAATGCAAAACAATTTGAATATTACTGGGTAACATAATTGTAAAAATCAAAGTGTCCATTTACGCCATGTTACACTGAAATGATAAAAGGAATCTAATCTTCTAACATCTCTGCAGTTTGACCTTTTTCAAATGGTTGAATTCAAACACAACGATAAAATTGTTATAAGAAGAATGAGTCAGTCATTCCCAGACGTACATCTTCTATCTTTTTCTTCCCCCATTTCTGGGTCCATTGCTTGGAGCTTATTATCATGGCTCAATTCAGATACAATGCCTTTTCCCCCTTGACCTAAACCACTGTTTGCTATAGCTAGCTTCTTTTTTTTTCAACAGGTCAGTGTAATCTGGTTCACATATCACTCTAAGCCAAATCAAATTAAACTTATTATAACTTTGTGTGATGTGTGAAACCAGACAGATTAGTTGGTTACTAGCCAACTAATAGCTGAAATGAAAATAATGTATTACTTTGAAGTCTGGAATTATTGGGTTAGGTGGTAAACTGCAAGATACTGAAGCCAGAAGTTTCAGTCCCATGGACATCTATGACAGCAAGGTAGGGAGGTAATGAAATGTGCATTATGGTATGATGAAACCGACTCTCCACCACTTATATGGAAGGACACTATGATGTCACTACTCATGTTTTGTCACGTGGTGTCACTGGAGTTAGGTATGGACATCTATGTTCCCTTTTTCCTTTGACTGTTTATTTTGGAGGAAAATCCAAGAACATTTTACTACAATACAAGCTTTCCTCCCATGAACACTAATGAAAACTAAGAAGATCTCATATGGGATTTAGCTCCTGATCCAACGCATGAAGTCAGTTTGTGAAAGTCAAATGCCAGGCTTAAAGGCGACATCGTCCATTTGTTCAAAATGGACGTATGATTTCTCCCATTCTCTCTCTCCCTCTCTAGCTGAAAGGGTCTTGTTTCACCTGCTGTAACTGAAAACAAACAAAAAAATATCTAAGGAGATGATATTGTGGAACATGAAGATGATAGACGAGAATAGAAATGGAGTCAACCTAGATTCCAAATAATGTTTATTCTACAAGGTCCATTCTTTGCTTTTGTTCTCTAGGCTTAAAAGCCCAGAGTCTGGACCCAGAATCTGGACCAAACAATCTGATCTGGTATAAGGATCTCCCTGAACAGAATACAGCACAAATAAAAAGAGATACTGGTAGTCCTTGACTTATGACTGTTTCTTTAATAATGTTCAAAGTTACAATGATCTTGGAAAAAGTGCTTTATAATATGTACTGGCATTTATGACTGTTGCACCATTCCCGTGGTATTTCGGATATTGGCAACAGACTTCTTTTGCAACTAGTTGCAGCATCCTGCAGTCCGGTGATCATGATTTACAATTTTATTTTTTTTGCCAGTTTCTGTCAAAAATGTCCATTGGGGGAAGCTGAATTTGTTTAATGACCATGTGATCCACTTGAAACCAGGTCTTGTCATGTAGGGATTTGACTTACAACCACACTGACTTACACCTGAAATTTTGTTCTCAATTGTCATAAATCAAGGACTAGGTGTAGATTTTTTAATATGCCTAGTTTAGTATTTCATTCAAAATATTTGATCTCGCCTTTCCCCCTCTTCTCCTTTCTTTATTTGTAGGTTACAAATATATTTGATGCTGTTATTAACATATAAGGCCTATAAGCAAATTTAAAATTGTAATAATTTTAAAATTCAACAGAAATGCAAAATAAAAAATAGAGAGCGCAAAGGGGGACTTTTCTTTTAGAAAACTTGAAGTGGTTTGATTTTTGCCTTCTAGCAAGACATTTTTTCTACTTCTCAGCCCAGCCTCTAGCCCTGGGATTTCCCTGATGGTCTCCCGTCCAAATACTAATTCTATTTAGCTTTTCAAACTCAGCTAAGGTCAGCTGGGTGCTGAATGCAGTGTGAAGAAGGGCTCAAGTTCTGATACATATTCAGGGGTGGGCTGCTATGGGGTCACCCGGGTTCGGGAGAACCCGTAGCTAACATTATGGCCGGTTCGGAGAACCTCCAAATCCCACCCCTGGCTGGCCCCGCCTACCCCGCCCCACCCTGCCCCTCCCAGGAGACTCCATGCAGCCCATTTTGGATGCGAGATAAGTGCAGGGCCTGCGCGGAGGCTCGGGGAGGGGGGAAAATGGGCCTCCCGGAAGTTCCGGAAGGCCAGAAACGGGCCCAGAAAACGCATTGTCGGCATCCCCCCCCTGCTGTGGTGCAGGAGGCCGACTAGGCCATGCCCACCATGGCCACACCCACCCAGCAACCAGGCAGAGAACCCGTTGCTGAAATTTTTGAAGCCTACCCCTGTACATATTACAATTTAATGCAAATCATTCTGTATTACCTCTCTGTCTAATGGTTGTCTGAGCCAAATGACACCGGTCATGCTTTCCACTGCAAAGAATCTGCTGGCTTCCTCCCCTACTACTCCAAATACAAGGGGGTCATTGTCTAGGTCACGGGCAAGCAGCTGTGTTACTGATGAACCTATAAATGGCATCAAAGGGGAAAAATCATGAATTAGTTAGCAGCGTCGTGAAAAGAATTGTGTTCAAACACCAGCATCTCTGTACTTGATAAAAAGAGTCACACGCATTGTATTAGTTAGCAAAATTTTTCTGAAGTAGACTGTGAGAATTTTAAAAAGTTAGTTGGCCGAAACAAACATCTGTTCTTATCAGGCATTCATCTTTGACAGCTGCAAAATAGACATATAGAATAAAATGACATATACACTGTGGAGTTTATATACATTATCCAGCTTCTAGGTATCTTCAAAATTTGCATATTATGGGTTTGGGAAGGCAGTTGCCTGCAATACAAGTAAAGGAAGCACAGCATATCTGCACATACAGATTTAAAGAGACTAAATTTAGGACCAACATGAACATCTACTCTGTGTGAAGTTCCCCCCCCTTTCTCCTGAAAATCTACTGACAGCAAGCGTCCACCATAAGTGTAATGTTAATATTACATAAACAACCAAAAGACCACTTGTTCTGGCCTCAGAACAAGTGATAGATCTCATGATATTATTTCATTTTATTTCAAGGGGATTGCATGAAGTAATGGCATATACAGGAAGCACTTAGTGAGATATATTGAAAATCCGCTTCTTCGCGGAGAAACATTTATTTAAAATTAAGAAACAGCATTCTGTTTCCAAGTCAATATTTTATAGAAACATTGGGAGGGAAGAATATAAGGGGTTTATTTCTCTTGAAAAGACTGTATATGTGTCTGCAGGACAGTTGAAGTCCACCGCCCCAAGGTACCGATATGTCCCCCTTGTAGGATATGGTTACCATTACTGTTCCTCAAGAATAGACCTTCAAATCATCTCCTATTATGAGCCATGGTGGCACAGTGGTTAGAATGCAGTACTGCAGGCTACTTCTGCTGACTGCCGGCTGCCTGCAATTTGGCAGATCGAATCTCACCAGGCTCAAGGTTGACTCAGCCTTCCATCCTTCAGAGATGCGTAAAATCAGGACCCAAATTGTTGGGGGCAATATGCTGACTCTGTAAACTGCTTAGAGAGTGCTGTAAAGCCCCGTAAAGCGGTATATAAGTCTAAGTGCTATTGCTATTGCTATTCAAATGGATTTAAAGATTTTCTTGATTGGTTTGTGTTTTGATAGCCGCTATGCTTGTTGTGGCCCGCCAGCGGCCAGCGGAGCTGGCGGCAGACTCGGACAGTGAGGAGGTTGGGGAGGAACATGGGCCAGTCCTTGAGTCTGGGGAAGGCTCTGATGAGTGCTCTGTGTTGGAGGCAGAGATGGGGCCAGGGCCGTCCGACAGTTATCAGCTACCTTTGGAGTCAGAGATAAGTGGGGAAGAACAGCTGGAGCCTGTTCCCGATGTGCACATGCGCAGAGCTGTCAGGAGAAGGGAACAATTAAGGAACAGGGGTCGACTCGGGAGTAAAGGCACAAGTGGATGCTGAATGGCCCCTCCCATAGGGAATAAATAGGAGCAAAAGGGGAGTGGTGTTTGCAGGAGACAATTAGTTTGTTTATTAGTGTGAAGATTTATCTGAGTCCGTGCCTCACAGAGACTCCTTGCCAAGTATTTCATTGTACAGAGTTGCGCCTGGAAGCTATCGGCCTGGCAACTATCCAAGGACTGATAAGGTCTGTTGTTGCAATTCACCCTTGAAAGGCTTATTGCCGGGACTTTTCTGTATGTGAATGCTAGGAATTCACATTAGCCAAATAAAAAGGGGTTTTTTTCGGGACAAGGAGTCTGTTTCGTGATTTTGTGAAGCCTAGGTCAGAACAATGCTGTTCCTTTTAAGCTACATTGTCCCAGCATTCTATAGAATAAGCAGTTATTATTCCTCACTAAAGAGAGGTATAAGGAGTTCTCCTTCTCCTTTTGCCTACATATTTGAGACCCAGCGTGTCTTTCAAGGTGAGAAATATCAAAATTCAGCTATTCCCAGTCCAAAAGACAACTATCTAAAATCAATATCTCAAAGGTGCTTTTTTTCAAAACACAACCGGATTATGTTTTTTTCCTTGAGGAAGAAGAAGACGTTTTGCTTCTCATCCAAGAAGCTTCATCAGTTCTTGTATAAGAAGTAAAACATCTCCCTCAAGGAAAACACATAGTCCAGTTGCCTTTTGAAAAAAGCACCTTGAGACAACCATGACCTGGATGACAGAATCTCCACAGACATCTAAAATCAATAGTTGCAAACAGAAATTGATAAACGATTGAAAATAAGTAGGTATCTTTCCCTGCTGACTTTAACTGACTTTTCTAATTGATATCCATTTTGCTCATTATTCTATTGTAAACTCTACTATTAATCAGTCTTCCATGAATTCTTATTCTGCATGTTCCTTTCAGTTCAAGAGCATCCAACCAGGTGAGTGGGTGGAAAATTTAAATAAAAGTCAAAATGGTGACTATGTCCCTCTTCAGGTGGACCATTCATATGATGCTTCATTCAAAAGTGGCCAACATTTTGCCCCCGCCCCCATCCTTTTTTCATTTTGTCCACATTGGACAATCGATATATGAGAATCAGTTTGGTCTTTTGGTTAAAACACTAAGCTAGAAATCAGGAGGCTGTGAGTTCTAGTCCCGTTTTAGGCATGAAAGTCAGCCGGGTGATATTGGGCCGGTCACACTCTCTCAGCCCAATGCACCTCACAGGGATGTTGTTAAGGAGAAAATAGGAGGCTGTCTGGAGTTATTTATAATTTATAATAAAGGTGGGATATAAATAAATGAATATATTTAATATAACATAGCTACATATTAATATAGCTACACTGTCACAAGTAAAATTATTTAAATGTAATAAAATATATAAAAAGAGATTTTGGACATTTCCATAAGTTATATTTATTCCATCATTTTATTCCAGTAAGTTTCAATAATAAGCTGAAATGGTATTGAACAGGTGTCTTTTCTTATATCTTTACTTTTCTTTCTTTTTTAATCCAAGAAAAGATATGTTGAAAATAAAATTCTGCTAGCAAACATTAATACTCAAATTATTTTGCATCCCAGCTACAGATTTCTGTTTTATCTTTAATTATTACTTTCTCTGTACTGGATGCCAAGTCCTTCCTCATGTTCCTTTTCCATTTGGCATTACTGAACACAGTAAGCTTTAGAACATAATTTGATCACACTATACATTTTGCAAGAGGGGACGCGGTGGCTCAGTGGCTAAGACGCTGAGCTTGTCGATCAGAAAGGTCGGCAGTTCGGCGGTTCGAATCCCTAGCACCGCGTAACAGAGTAAGCTCCCGTTACTTGTCCCAGCTTCTGCCAACCTAGCAGTTCGAAAGCACGTAAAAAATGCAAGTAGAAAAATAGGGACAACCTCAGTGGGAAGGTAACAGCGTTCCGTGCGCCTTCGGCATTTAGTCATGCTGGCCACATGACCACAGAATCGTCATCAGACAGCACTGGCTCTTTGGCTTAGAAACGGAGAAGAGCACCGCCCCCTAGAGTCGGGAATGACTAGCATGTATGTGCGAGGGGAACCTTTATCTTTACCTTTATACATTTTGCAAAAATATTTTTTCTCTTCTTTAGTAGAGTTACTGCAAGCAACTGTATCCATCCCTCTCTTCACTGCAGTACAGATATAGATATTCTTAGCCAAACCCATTTCCCTGCAATGTGGCTCTGATTGTGAGAACTTTGATTGTTTTTGCAGGATATTCTGAATATTTCAAATTTTAAAACCCACATTTTCAATTCAAAATAAGGCCTACTTTAAAAACCATACACACACATATATTTGTTTCTCTATGGGTGGCAAAATTATACAAGAGACTGCTAATTTGGGGTGGTATCATTTTTTTGAGAAAACATAGGGTAAAATCTTTGGCTAGATGCATTTATAGTTTGCATGTTTAGAAGCATGTAAAAGAACAAAAATTTTCACCTCTGTCTTTTCTTCTGAAGAAGACATTGTATTGCCATGGCCTCTGGAGGTCTACTTCGCATTAAAATAATGAGAGATTTTGATATCAGAATTCACAGCCATGTCTCAAGCACCCTAGAAACATGATTCTGGGCTTTCTGGCCCTTAGCAACTACGCTGGCCCAATAACAGATCCAACCACCCCCTTTCCTACCAGATTGTTGCCCCTAATGCTGCAGTTTCCCCTACCCAGTGTTTGTTAGCCCTTCAAGATAGGCTGAACAAGAAACACAACTAGAACATCATCACTGTCTTTACTGTAAGGTTTCATTAAACAGAATCTTGCAAGTCTGAAAGTATTTCTCCCTTCTTTTCTTTTCAGTCTCTGGAAAACTAGGGAGGGTCCCTTCTGAAATGCTTCCTATGCTTTTCCCCCCATCTGCAGATTGAGCTGCTTCTAATCAGTTCATTGCCTAAGATTCCTCCTGTCTTCCTCCTCTCCCCAAGGTCATTCTCACATACCAACACAGTCTTCAAGAACTTTGCTATCTGCATGTTAAAGTTAAAAAACAGATTAAACAAGAAGGGCTACTCATGAGTGAGTTGCTAAAGGAAACCAAGACTGACTAGGTACATACATCTGTCAGACACTTTGGGTATTTGAGGAGCAATGCAAACAGGTTGGTGAAACAATGTCTATCTGTGAATAACCCTGTTGCTCCCATTATGACAGATTCATAGCTGCAAGAATATCCCTGGGTATTTGACTTTGGCTTATAGTCTGACTTCTCAATTTGTTTATTCCTTGGATGTGCTTTTCTTAGGAGCGCTTAGATTTATGTTCTGAACTTGGACTAGATTTATGATCACAAGATTAATCAGATGGATTTATTACACAGTAACATAGAATTACATGACATTCATGAGGCCAGGACAGCAGCAAAGCAGAGTAGCTTTGACTGAAACAGAAGGGGCAGGACACTTCATATAAAAGAGGAGAAATGGCTATAGGAAGTAGCACTGAGATAAGAAAGAGCTCCTAGCTGTTGGCTTTAAGTCAGTAAGGTTAAGAAAGAGATACCCAAACTGGAATTGGGGCACCTTTCTATAGGTCCCTGCTTCAAAGCTGCCCTCTTATTAGACTGTAGTCTTTACATAATTACATCTTACTTAACTTTATGGCGGTCATTATTTATTAAATTTTATTATTATTATTATTTATTAAATTTGTATGCCGCCCAACTCCCAAGGGACTCTGGGCGGCATTAACCAGTACAAGAGAATTCATATTCAAATATTCACAATATCCAAAACTAAATTGACAATATCTGTTCAGGCTACACATATACAACAAAAAGAAATTAAAGTTAGCAATCACGATGATATAAACTTGGAATAGCAGTAAAAATATAAATACTATAGAAATTCATATACACATATGCATATGAACACACACTTACAAAGTTTCTCACACACATGCATATACATATATAATCATAAATAAAATAGAAATATCTGAAAGTGATTTAAGAATTATAAACTTATCTTAAAGACACCTGTCAAACCTGAGAAAAATATAAGCTAACGTAACAGCTGACATGGCACGTACACCCCAAAGCCAATGATTGATGCTGAGTGTGAATCATTTTTGGTTATCCATTTTTGGTCATATTCAGGCAGGTTCAATTGCTCTTAATTATTGTTTGCCTGATTTGCACGCCGCCACACACAAAACCTGGCAACTTTGTATGTTATTTCATAAGTATTTCAACATATGTTTGCAAATATGCATTTGCATTCAAAGGCTCATCAGAGAATTAGATTTGGCAGCAGCTCCTTTGTGGAATGGCAACATCCAAACCTACAGTCCAGCTATGGTATGAAACAGCCTTTAGTCCTTCACTATACTTGCTGGTTTCAGCGGCTAATGATCTCCAGTTTTTACAGATTCTCTAGATTTCAAAATGTCCCCAGGTTTCTTTTAAAAAAAAATCCCCACCCCTGAAGAAACTACACTATTTGAAAGAACAAACTTATTGCATGTGGAAAGGCCAACATTAACCCAGAAGATAACAATCTGATTTTGCCCCTGCCTGAGACAATCTCAGAAAAATTGGATTTAAAAAAATAAAAACTGGTATGTAAGTCACTCAGTAAGGGAAGGTGGAGTAGCATCTCCACAGATTAATACAAAGACATCTTTCACAATTCAGCCTCTAGAACAGGGGTATCAAACTCGCAGCCTGCGGGCCGGATGTGTCATGTGCTGGCCACGCCCACGCCCAGTTTAGCGAAGGGGAGAAAAAGTCATGATACGTCACGTGACGATGCCATGATGATGCGTGTTTGACACCCGTGCTCTAGAATGTTCATACAGTGGTGCACTTTATAGCATTTTATTCATAAAACCCAGGAACAGCAAGAATTTGCAAAATTGTGGAGTTTTCCTTTTTCTTGGTGTTTGACTACATACAGTCTCTCCTATTTGTATGGATTGCATATATCTTTTGTATACATCTCATACAACTATATAGCTTAAAGGGATTGCAAGGATCACCTAGTCCAGTGATGGCTAACCTTTTTGTTGCTGGATGCCAAAAGTGTGTGTGCGCGTGACAGCGTGCGCACATGTGCGCACCCATAATGCAATGTGCATGCGACCCCCTGTGAGCTCTGCCTCCCGCATATGTGCGCAACCCCTGCGTGTGCCCCGCCCTTGGGCATGTGACCTCTCCCACCCCCCACATGCATGTGTGACCCCTATGCTTCCCCCGCGCATGTGTGTGACCCTCCTAAGCATGTCTCACCCCCCGCATGTGCACGCGTTTCCTGCATGCACCCCACCCTCCGCACATGTGCAGCAGAGACCCGAAAACCAGCTGGCTGGTGGGAGGCACGCGATGATCGGTGGAGCTGAGCTGGGGCGACAGCTCGCGTGCCCACAGAGAGGGCTCTGCATGCCATCTGTGGCACGCGTGCCATAGGTTCGCCATCACGGACCTAGTCCAATCCCAACATCCTTTAGAGCAGGGGTGTCAAACCCGCGTCGTCACGGCGTCACCTGACGTATCGGCACTTCCCCCCCTTTGCTAAACCAGGTGTGGGCGTGGCCAGCGCGTGACACATCCCGCCCGCAGACGGCAAGTTTGACAGTCCTGCAAGTTTAGAGTATGGCTGGCTCAGGAATCCTGGGAGTTGAAGTCCACAGGTCATAAAGGGGCCACAGTTGCCTGATTTAGAGATAGTTGCTCAACTCCTTCTTAAAAATCTCCAGGGATAGAAAACCCATAACCTCTTTAGATAGATTATTTCAGTAACAAATTTTCCCCTGACACATGTAAATGAATTCTTGTTAGCTGGTACATACAGTATATCTGTTTTGGTCCTTTTAATCTTTAGATTTTCTTCTTTTAGTTAAAAAGTATCCTTTGACATGTATTTTAATCCTTGTAAGATTAAATCCTTAAGACCTGCTGTTATATTTGCTTTGGGCTTGATCACAACTATGATTAGATTTCTGGTCCTACTTTCTGTGGAATTGGAAAATAGTTTATGAACATCTTCCCTATTCTTTTTATGAACCCGAGGACAGATCTCACTGAGTCTCTTCAGTCATCTTTTCTAAGGAAGGAAGGAAGGAAGGAAGGAAGGAAGGAAGGAAGGAAGGAAGGAAGATAATGGACCACTAAATCAGGGTCAACTCACAGGCAGAATTTCTCTAACAGAATTTGTTTTTAACCTAGTTCTTCAGGTTTTCCCTAGTGCATGTATCATTTGCTGAGTCCATCCATCCAGCTGCTAGTCATCCTCTTCTTTTTCATAGAGCTACTCAATCACCCTGGTCATGGTTGTCCCAAAGGTGCTTTTCAAAAGACAATTGGACTTTCTTGGTTTTTTCCTGGAAAATATTTCACCTCATCCAAGAAACCTCTTCAGTTCTGAAGAAGCTTCTTGGATGAGAAGCGAAATGTTTTCAATGAAAAAACCAATAAGGTCCAGCTGCCTTTTGAAAAGCACCTTTGGGACCTCTTCTTTTTCATTCCACCTTTCCCAGAGACCTATGTGTTCACATAATATCCCTTGATAATGCCTCAAGTAAGAATTCTAGGTTGATTTGTTCTATGATCCATTTATTTATTTCTTCACTATCCACAATATTCTCAATAATCTTCATAGTTCGACAGCATCAATACTCTTTGGATCCTGCTTCTTCAAAGTCTAACTTTAACTTTCATGGCATATCACAGGAAAAACCCTTGCCTACATTATTCTGACCTTTGTAAGCATACTTACATCATGGCATCTTACTATCTTTTCCAAGGCCTTCATAGCTACACTATTAAATGTCAGTCTGCAGTGTTTTTCTTGACTTCTGGTTCCTTTGCTGTCAATGGTCCATCCTATAAAAGGAGAAGCTATCAACCATCTCAATATCTTCATTGTCAGCTCTGCAACCGATTGCTGTATCTGTGGTTATGGATTTGTTCTGTGTTTAATCTTACTCCTGCTCACTTCTCTTGTGCTATGGTTGTTCTTCTATCCTCAGATGTCTGGCAGCCTTGGTGGATCAACTGTGCCATGTCGATCGATCTTGTGCCAGTGTTTCCCAGGAGGTGGTGTCACTATCCAGGGACTTGAAGGAGGCTTTCAACGTGTCTTTTTATCGCTTCCTTTGTCCCCCGTGCGATCGCTTTCCTTGAGACAGCTCACCATAGAGGAGCTGTTTGGGGATGCGATGGTCTGGCATCCTTGCAACATGGCCTGCCCAGTGTGTCTGGGTTTTCATCAGCAGGGTGTGAACTAATGGCAGGCCTGCTCTGGAGAGGACTTCTGTGTCTGGCACCTTGTCCTGCCACCGGATCCTCAGAATTCTACGGAGGCAGGTCATGTGGAAGTGGTTCAATTGTCTGCAGTGGTTTTTTTGACTGCTGGTTCCTTTGCTGTCAATGGTCCATCCTATAAAAGGAGAAGCTATCAACCATCTCAATATCTTCATTGTCAGCTCTGCAACCGATTGCTGTATCTGTGGTTATGGATTTGTTCTGTGTTTAATCTTACTCCCATTTTTTTCCATGGTATTGCTTGACTTTCATTATGAGAGCTTGCAAATCACCTGCATTTTTGACTATGAAAGTAGCACATAAGTATAGTGCACATTATGGATGTTTCTTCCTCAATTTTAAAACCATCTTCTTCTATCTTCATCAATATAGCGCGCGCACACACACACACACACACACACACACACACACACATGCATATACACACAATTATAACAATATGGGGAATAACAGACTTATTCACATTGCTCTTATATGTGGACTTTAGAAAGAAAATATATTCAGGTGTTTTTTTTAAAACTTCTTGAAGTGTTTAATTAGGAAGTGGAAGATTCCTGCAAAACCAGAGAAGATCCTATGTTCAGCCTACGTATGATCATCTGTTTTAATAGTTCATTATCTCCCAGCACCCATTCTCCCTTGATTTTTGCCCAAAGACAATTCTGGGTGGATTCTGTTATTTTAAATAGGATCATTTTGGAGAAAGTTAACAATGTCCTGAAAGTATTACTTTACTATTGTGAAGAACATCACCACAGCATGAAACTAACCACATAAATTGTTTCCATGCTAATATCTCGAGGGAATAGTACGAAAGGCATAACACCTAAACAGATATTTCATTTCATCAAAGATCATAATCATGTGTCAATTTTTATTTAATAGTTTAGCGTTAACTAAATTTTAATTAGCCTTGAGCTTCTGCACTTGGTCATGGCATAGAAAACTATCAGAAAAAAACTAATGTGTCTCTAAGAGGTATTATTAATAAAATGAATTTCAAAATACATTGATCCTACTTGGCATGTACATTTACTTTAAATGCAACTAACCTGCTGTATTTTTTACTTTTCTCAACCCAAATTCCCTCAAAATACCTTGCATCAGGCAAATGTATTGCTTTTTGGTATAGTATATTTCTGTTAATATAAATGATATGGTACAAGACAAAACACAATTAGTGTATATCTTAGGACTGGAAGGAAATTTGTTTGCTTCACAGTTTAATAAGAAGTACTTTAATTTATGACATGAATACATAGCACTGTAGTTCTAAACTGCATTAGAGAAAGGGGTGAACAAAAAGTAATTATGGAATTAATCTTCCAAAGATATATATATTGTGGGAATTTGTTTTCAAACACTCATACAGAAAAGAACAAAGTGTCCCTTTTAAGAATGTGCACAATATAATATGCAAAGAAGATTGTCCATCTCTGCTCTTAAGTCACGCAAATGTCCATCACACCAAGGAATCTATGAACAATGCAGAGATAAAACCAGACATTTCTGTAAAATGCTTATAATGAAAAGAGATCAATTTAAATACTTAGAAACTGAACACCTGTGAATAATTAGACTGCTAACTATATGTCACCATCAGCTGTCACCAAGCCTGTAATTTTATCACTTTTTATCCATTTATCAATGATTATCCACTTGCCAGAAATAATTTTTAGCACTGAAAAGAAGCGAGTACAGCACTTAAATATAATTGTAACCACCAATTTTTAAAAACATTCATTTAAAATATATTTTACAACTTTGCATTTGCAAGATAAATATTTCTTATTTATGTCAAAAGACAGACTTCAGGATATAAAGCTTAGGCTTGCCTTTAGTGTGTTTTTTTTAGATGCCTTGTAGCAATTAGCAAAGGAGACTCCTAAGAAAATCCAGATTTTTAGTTGCAGCAACCTCTAGGGTTCTTTCCCTTGTTAGGGACATCTGCAGGGAGAGGATCAAAAAAGTTAAGTCGGTGACCATAGCCATGTGATCCAAGCCCCGCCTCTTCCATGTGGTTCATGGATGTTAACATGGGGGAAGCTTTGATTTCATGGCCAGCAGCTTGACATTTTTGAGGCTGCCATCTTGACTTTCTTTTCCCCTTCTCTGCAGGGAAGTCTGCTTTTGCCCCATCAATCATGCATCTACTGACACACAGTAGGCTTTTCCATCAAATAGATGGAGAAGGTAATGTAGGAGAGAATCCTTAAGTAACCTGTGCCTAAACCCTTTCTCTCAACCCCATGTATAGTATTTCAACTGTGAAGTCCAACTAGTGCATTAGAGCAATAGCACTTAGACTTACCGGTATATACCACTTTTCAGTGCTTTACAGCCCTCTCTAAGCGGTTTACAGAGTTAGCATATTGCCCCCAACAATCTGGGTTCTCATTTTACCCACCTCGGAAGGATGGAAGGCTGAGTCAACCTTGAGCCTGGTGGGATTTGAACTGCCAAATTGCAGGCAGCCGGCAGGCAACAGAAGTAGCCTGCAGTACAGCACACTAACTACTGCACCACTGTGGCTCATACAGATCTCTTTTTCCTAAGGGAAGAGATTACAGCAGGCAGGCAGGCAGGCAGGATAGATAGATAGATAGATAGATAGGTAGGTAGGTAGGCAGGCAGGCAGGCAGGCAGGCAGGCAGGAAGGAAGGAAGGAAGGAAGGAAGGGGCAACTGGAATGCAACTGTCTGCAACTGCTTGAAGCAGCTGTGCCTTTTCCTTTGGATTGTATGGTTGTTATCAACTCCAAGTGCAGAACAATATCAGGAAAAAAAAATGAGCTTCATTTAAGGAGTTACCTGCAGGTGTTATATCCATACCCATCTGCACTTTAAAACAGTTTTTTCCTTTTAAATCTGGTATCCTGCAGATCCCTAAGAATTTCCTCAACAGCTTCCATGGGCCCTAAAGCTATATCAAATAAATACAGTGCATGCAGTTTTTCTTTCGTTGTTGCTTATAATTTTTCTGCTTGGGGAAAAAAAGGACCAGATATCAAACTGAAGGAACAAAGCATAGGAAACAAGTAGCAGGCAACCCCAGCACAAGAAGTCGAGTATTATGTAAATGTTAAATGCAATTTTACTGTTTCTGTTTCATTACTAGCTGCCTTGAATGTCTCTCAGCATCAAAGGCAATACTATGATGATGTTGACATTGATGCTAAACCAGTGAAAAAAGTTCATTTCTTCTCAATTAATATAGCAACTAATCCAGATAGTGCCATCTAATTTTTCTTTTCTACAAATCACGTTGATGCATTTTTGAATAACTGATATTTAAAGAAACAACTTTAATCGGTACCTCTCGATGGGAGGTAACACCTATGCTTTTATTAGTTACTCTTGAGAAACCAACGGGAAAAATCACTGCCCTGTTTCCATCTAATGTGTCGAGTTTGCTAATTCTCCTATATGCGGAAATCTCCCTGGTTTTTTTTAAAAAAAGATATTACAAGGTTTTCATTTCAAGTTTTGTCATTCTTAATTTTGCAGTGAAGCTGCATTGCTCGTTTTTTTTTTATATAAGATTTTTATTTTTAATTACAAAATACATAATAAACATTCCATTCATCCATCAACAGTGTGTCGTCTGGTTACAACTCTTTCTTTGTGCCATCCTCTTTCAATTATCTAATTTTCATTATACCTTATTCACATTATACATTTTTATTCTTATTTCTTATACTCTATAAATTGTTTTATTTATTCTTTATCTTAACATGTGTTTTTAACTTTTAAACTTCAATTCCAAAGCCCTTTTTAATTCTCCAACCATTTATAAAATACCTCCCAGATTTCATAGTGTTCAGTTTATTGTTTCTCTTTAATCTCTAAAGTCAATCTATTCATTTCTGCACATTTTAATATTTTCCTTATCACCTTCTCATCACTAGGAATCTCTCCACTTTTCCAATGTTGTGCAAATACAATTCTAGCTGCTGTTAATATATGTATGATCAAATATATATTTGCTTTTTGATACATTTCTGGTAACATTCCTAACAGAAATATTTCCGGTTTCATATCCACATGTTGTTGCGTCATTTCTTCCAACCATATCTTAATTTTTGTCCAATACTTTTTTGCTTCTCCGCACGTCCACCACATATGATAGTAAGATCCTGGTATTTGATGACATTTCCAACATTTCTCTGATTTATCTTTAAACATTCTCGCCAATCTCGCCGGTGGTAAGTGCCATCTGTAAAACATCTTATACAAATCCTCTTTATAAGCAGTTGACATTATTAATTTATAATTTCTATCCCACAACTTCTCCCATTTATCCAATTCTATCGAGTAACCAAAAATTTTTGCCCATGCTATCATTGTTACTTTTACTTGTTCCTTTTCTGCTGTTCCTGTTAAGATTTTATCTAATTCTGTTAATTCAATATAAAAACCCTGCTGTTTAACATCTTTTTCATATCTAGATTGTATCTGCATATACATATACCATGTTATATTGATCCCTTTCTCCCTTAGTTCTTCTTTTGTTTTGAGTCCCCCTTCTTCATTTAAAATATCTTTATATCTAACTATTAATCCTGTAATATTTGGATATGTCATACATTGCTCGTTCTTTATGTGAATGCAAAACTCACATTGATGCGTTTCCTTATAATAATAATAATATAATAATAATGATATATATAATAATGAGGACCCAGATTGTTGGGGGCAATATGCTGACTCTGTAAACCGCTTAGAGAGGGCTGTAAAGCACTATGAAGCGGTATATAAGTCTAAGTGCTATTGCTATTGCTATAATTATATAATAACTGTCTGCTCACTGACATACTGTCTTGCCAATCATGGTGGCTATTAGTTTGTGAAATACTTCCATACTGTCATGGTAGCAGCCTTGATGTTTTTTGTGGCCCATGGTGGACATCCCTGAGACATAACATTTTCTAGGGCAAGTCCTCACTGCAAAATAATATACTAAGTACTTTCCAGTCTAAAACCATGAGAACAAGCTTATAGAGCAGTGATGGCAAACCTTTTTCTTCTTGCGTGCCATAAATGGGAGTGCGCATGCACGTGCCAACACACAACCCCCCACGCACGCCACACTGCGCATGCTTGCATCCCCGCGCATGTGC
>QLTV01014916.1:113312-131689 GCA_003457575.1 Thermophis baileyi | reverse complement strand
AGATGTGTCTAAATAGAAGCCTCCAGAGGGCAAAAATGGCCCAACGGGCAAACCGGAAGTCTGCTTTTCTGAACTTCCGGTTTGCCCATTGGGCCGTTTTTCGCACTCCGGAGGCTTCAGGGAAGCCTCCTGAAGCCTGGGGAGGGCGAAAACGGCCTTTCCCAAGGCCGAAAATCAGCTGGCCAGCGCGCACATGCACACTGGAGCTGACATAGGGCAATGCCTCACGTGCCCTCAGGTATTGCTCTGCGTGCCACCTGTGGCACGCGTGCCATAGGTTCGCCATCACGGTTATAGGGTATAGACAAAAATGTAGACATTCTCAGCTAAGTTACTATACCACTCTATTACACAGTATTTGGGTTGTCTCAAAGATGCTTTTTCAAAATGCAACAGGACTATGTTTTTTCCTTGAGGAAGAAGATGTTTCCCTTCTCATCCAAAAAGCTTCATCAGTTCTGAACTTCTGAATTGATGAAGCTTCTTGGATGAGAAGGGAAACAACTTCTTCCTCAAGGAAAAAACATTCCAGCTGCATTTCGAAAAAGCACCTTTGAGACAACCATGACCTGAATGACTGAGAATCTCTATAGACACAGTATTCAGGTGTTATTTCCTACATGTAAACTATAATTTGATGAAGTATTAAGATTCCCCCCCCCCCCGATATTTGGAACTATGACTTCCATGATTTCTTCAGAAAAGAAGCTCTGCTCAGTTCTACTTTTTACCAACCAACAATACTGTACTTCATACACGAGATGATAAGCAAAGCTGACCCTGCAAGCAGTTTTGAAAGCACAACAGCTTCTTTCCACAAATGTTAGTATGATGACATAAATAGAAAATACTGACAAGAAAATTGAGAAAAAAATGGTTAAAGAAAACAAAGATGACTTGTAGCTCAAATCAAGTAACAATTAAAATTACACAAAAGATAGGGAAATCTCCAAGTTGGTGTTAGGGAAAATGTGTTCTCTATGCTTCAGAAACTGAATGATTAACTCAGAATGTGCTAGCCTCTTTCAGTTGTTTTGTTGTGAAAAGAGGACTGAAAATGATCAGACCCTTCTCTGTTCTAATAATGTGCCATCGCCTTTTACAGCTACAGGAACCAATATATGTTAAATTGATGTGCTCTTTAAACCACTGGCCTTTAAAATATTTACAATATTTTCTGGTTCATGAAACATTGTCCCTGCGTTCTGTTAAATATTTTTCTTTCTTCTTTCCTTTCATGGTTCTGTTCAGCTCCCACATATCTTTTTCCCATCAAAGAGATTATCATCTGGGGTTGTTGTTGTTTTTTTCCACTCCAGGAAAATGTCTGGGATAATCTTCTCTGGAACATCTTGGCAACTGGACTTATCCCACAGTGGTATATGAAGCAACCGAATCACCCAAATGGTACTGCAAAACTAAGAAGTCTTCCTATTCCTTAAATCTTGTACACTAAAATCCATTATATGAAAGTTCTGTGGATATGTTATTGATTATTCGCACAGGTGGTGTCATCTCCTTAGTTTCTTTGTGCACTGCGAAGAATAAAAATAGTAATATTGTGCTTTTTTTTTCACTTCCAATAAATGATCAGTAGAAGAATAAGAAGAGCTGAGCTAGCTGAGCTCAATAAATACAATGTATTTATAATAATATTAGTATCAGACTGAGGAACAAACTACTTTCATTAATAAAGAACTTACAGGCTGATTCCTTTATTTGCTACTTTATAAATTTAGGTGCAAAACTGGTATCTTTACTATTCAGATGCCTCATTGCCACACATAGCAATAGCAATAGCACTTAGACTTATATACCGCTTCATAGTGCTTTTACAGCCCTCTCTAAGCGGTTCACAGAGTTAGCATATTGCCCCCAACAATCTGGGTCCTCATTTTACCCACCTCAGAAGGATGGAAGGCTCCTTCTGAGGTGGGTAAAATGAGGACCCAGATTGTCAACCTTGAGCCGGTGAGATTTGAACCGCCGAACTGCAGCTAGCAGTCAGCTGAAGTAGCCTGCAGTACTGCACTCTAACCACTGCGCCACCTTGGCTTTTTATTTTATTCTTTCTATATGTATGTATGTATATATGATGTTATGATGCTATATGATGCTCTGTATATGATGCTATATTTATCAACAGAAGAAGCATCTCTTTTTTCGTGTAGTTCTATCTTGCAAACTAAATTCATTTTCCTTTTCTGCAGGAATCATGGAAATCATCACTGCAAACTTCAGACAAAATTCAAAGTGCTTCTTCAAATTATTGTTCCTTGGATGTTAAGCCCTGAAATTTAAGGCGATGATCCTTACAGCCAAACTACTATAAAATCAAGAATAGTTTCTAACACTGTTAAATCTTTAGGATAATGTGCTTCTCCTAGCTATGCTAAAAAGCCTTTATAAGACCATGTGATTTGCCCATAGTTGCATCTCTATTTTCTTATCCATAATAAAATGCTATCAATATTGTCCTCCCTGCAAAAGGCATTGTAAAGTTAATGCATTAATATTTGTCAAGCACACGAGACCACTGAATGTAGGTTGCTGTATCAGTGATTATTTGGCTATTCATTAAAAAAAGAGATGAATGACCTCTTAGATAAGCCACACAGAGAGTGGGTGCAGTACCAACCTCTATTAAGCATTTTGCTTTACTAAATTAGTCTTCAGTTCTGGTCTATTTTTCTTGGTAAGGCTTGTGAGAATAAATACAAGTAAAGGAATTTATTTTGTCCCAAGCCTTGATTAGAATTGAGAAGGGCTATCATGCTAGATCAGTATTTTCAAGCAGTAATATATACAAAGCTACACATAATGTTAAACAATACCACAATTTGTTTTTCATAGCAAGATCTACTTATTAAATGTATGTACCAACCCATCTAGACATTCTTGACAGTACTCAATATTAATCCAATTCATCATGAAAATAACTCCAATAAAATTACATACAAATTAAATTTTACTGATTAAAATCACACTGCAACATAACCAGGGTGGCATCACAGTTAACATTCTAAAACGCTCCAGAACAATTAGGTTTTAATTTATCTTCAGAAGGATGTTAGCAATGGAGTCCATCTTGCCTCTAGATGGAGGCCATTCCAAAGGGACGGGACCATCATGGAGAAGCTACACCTTCAGGCTCCTCACACTCACCCAAAGTGGGCATTATCAGCAATTGCTCTCAGAAGGGGAATGTGATGGCTCAGTGGTTAAAGACGCTGAGCTTGTTAGCTGGAAAGCTGACAGTCCAAGATTGAGACTCAAGCGCTGTGCAACGAGGTGGGCTCCTATTCCTTGCCCCAGCTCCTGCCCACCTAGCAGTTTGAAAGCATGCAAATATGAGTAGATTAATAGGTACCCCTTTGGTGGGAAGGTAACAGCTTTCTGTGTGCCTTTGGCATGTAGCCATACTGGTCACATGACCATGGAAATTGTCTTCGGACAATACTGGCTCCCTCAGCCAAGAGGAAGCTCATCTCAGAGAGGTGAGCACTGCACTCTAGAATCGGACACGACTGGACAGGGAAATCTTTACCTTTACTTTTGCTCTCAGAAGAGAATTTTCCAGTGGGGCAAATCTGGTTAGAGACAGTGATCCTTAGAGTAGGAGGGTGACAAGCCATAAAAGATTTCACAGGTTAAAATCAGCACTTTAAATGTGTTTTCCCATTTCCCAAAGAATTTTATACAAGTCAGAGTTGATGTGTTTATACAATACAGTAGGCCAAAAATGCATTAAAAACTACGGTTAGAATTATTGTATAAAATAGGCTAATTACGTCAGCAAGAGACTAGGCTTTCTTTCCCATTGTCGTTGGAAGCAAAAAATTGGACCTTCAAGTGGAATAAACAGAACTTAAACAGATGTAGAAAGCCATGTTTCTCATAATTATGCCAGGCCTGGTTTCATGAATCTTGCCAATCTCTAACTAGTTTTCACCCTGTACTTCCCATTTCTGCATGAAAATACTATGAAGGACTCATTAAGCTGGGTAGAACAAGACTTCCTGGCAAGTAAAAAGGGTGGAACACTACTGTTGCATTCTGTTGCTAAACTATTCTGAATTACCACTCTAAATTCTAGATCCAATCTGGAATTCAGATCTGTTACACCAAAGAAGAAAGCAGAGGGGATAGTTTCTTTTGGGGGGTTTTGGGGGGGAGGGGGGAACAAAATCCTGAAAAGTGAAGTATCAGCTTCAAACAGAAAGCTGAGTTTATCTGAAGGCACAACCTGAGATCTGGATGGCATGCTTTTATATGAACGTATAAGGTTAATGTAGCTTTTCAAAATCATTATGTTAGAAGTGCTATATTGAGAATATGGAATAAATATAAACCCAGGCTGTGCCTGAAAATGCCTTTGTGGATCTCAGCAGAAGCAGCATTTTATGGAAAAGAAACAGCAGGCAAAGAGAAATAGTTGACATATATCAAGAGTTGTTAGAATAAGAACATGGAGAATGTAAGAGGAAGTCAAAAGAGCAACTGACTTCAGAAGGATTTAGTTTCCAATGACTTTCATATGCATAGTTAAGAAAAATATTTAAAGTGGACAAAATTTGGAATTGAATAACACATAATGAAACAAAGAATTTTAAAGATTAATATTCAATTAAAACTAGAACTTTTTTGCTGGGACTAAGGGACACATAACTAGAAAGACTGAATTGATGGTGAATTGCTTTTGAACACAGTAACTGCATGTTACCATGCACAAAGCTGGAAAGTGCTTGGAAATCTGTGTAATGGTATGAATTATATTTTCTAATGTAATATCCTGGATCCTAGATCCACACAGTGTGTAACACACAAGACCCTCCGTACTGAAGATAAAAGGAGGGAGGGGGAAGTGTATTCAGATTTGCAAGATTCTATTACTGTTACTGTAAACTTATAATAAAAGTAGTATTAACAGTTATAATTGAGTCTGGGCCTTCCTTGAAGGGCTGACATTAATCCTGCAAGTCTCCGTTCTTAAAAAAAAAAAAAAAAGCAACAAGAAGAAAAGTAAAATATAGTGTCAATATAAAACACATTAACAAGCACCATAAAACTAACTTTTTTAATCAAAAAGCAAATTACCTTAAAAAGCTTATGTTTTCATGAATTGCAACCAGTTCTTACCATCTCACAGGAGCCAATGGTTAAATTTTCTGGAATTTTGCAAGTTGCTTGAGAGCAGAGGTGAGCTATAATAGCAATAGCATTTAGACTTATATACCGCTTTACAGTGCTTTACAGCCCTCTCTAAGCGGTTCACAGAGTCAGCATATTGCCCCCAACAATCTGGGTCCTCATTTTACCCACCTCGGAAGGATGGAAGGCTGAGTCAACCTTGAGCCGGTGAGATTTGAACTGCTGAACTGCAGCTAGCAGTCAGCTGAAGTAGCCTGCAGTACTGCACTCTAACCACTGCGCCACCATAATGAATGCCTAGCACACTGATCAGCTATTTGGTTGCTAGCAGCAGCAATGGATCCAGCAAAACTGGTTGTTAATACATTTACCAGCACACTACTGGCTACAGCTCACTTCACCAGGACTCAAAACGACGACAAAATAATATCAGAGCATGTTGACCTTCCAGGACATTGTCTGCAACTCTCAATGTAGTCAAAACCAAACCTCACAACCGCAATCGAAGGATTAGTGAATTCACGTACATTAAAAGTTTCAAGCTACCTCTGAAGGTCTCAAAAAACAACAATGGATCTTTAGCATACGACAACAGTTAATTCATAAGTTTTTGTCATCTGTTTGACATGTAGCATCACCAACCAGTCTTCTGACTTCCCTTCCTTTCCACCCCTGCCTCATCCCAGGTTAAATCCTACATCAGTCTAGACCAGTGTTTTCAACCTTGGCCACTTGAAGATGTGTGGGTTGGCTAGGGGAATTCTGGGAGCTGAAGTCCACACATCTTCAAGTGGCCAAGGTTAATTAACACTGGTCTAGACCAGTAGTGGGTTCTAAAACCCGTTGCTACCGGTTCGCGTGCGCGCTTGCGCATGTGCAGAAGCGTCCCGGGTGGGTGGGCGGAGCCTCCCGCCGCTGCCACTACCGGTTCGTAGAACCGGGCCGAACCGGGAGCAACCCACCACTGGTCTAGACGCTCTGTGCATCTGATAAAGTGAGCTGTAACTCACGAAAATGTATGCCTTTCAATAAAACGTGTTACTTTGAAAAGGTGTTTCCAGAGTTCTCTTGATTTATGATGGACATGAAACCCTGGCCTTTTTTGCATGAACAACCTCAGCGTAGGCTCTGAAAACCCTCAAGGTAGGACAAAGCCAGTTCAGAAAGAAAGACTGATAGGCAGGGGAGGAACTCTATGCTAATGGTATCCCTGTGCTGCTTTGCCACCCAGCAGCACGCATTCTAAATACCATCTCTTCCAGACTATTGCACTCCTGCTGAGATCATCAGTAATGTACAATTGAGGAGATAAACAGCAGGGAAGCACTGCTGATTACAACTCCAGTAGAAATATTGTGACAGTTAACTAGGGTTTGTACAGAATATCAACTTTTACATGGGAGGGGGAAAGGTGGGGGGAAGAGGAAAAACAAGAAAAGCAGAGATGCACAGGAGCACCAATTTTAAAGCTGAAATAATAATAAATAGGATCAATATTAGAAAACCATAACACATAATAGGATAGAAGTGATGGAATACAAAGTTGTGCACATCTCTTTAGTTTTCTCTCTCCAGCTCATCTATCCCATTCCAAGAGCAATGACTTTCTTTACTCAAACCCCTTTTAAAATAATTTCCTTTCTATGTTACCTAGAAGCCTCCTAATTACCTACGATGATCACAGAACCATTCATTTTGTCCTAAAATTAATGCATCATTTTTGGAATGGTATCATACTAATTTATCACAAGATTTATGAAACTTGCACATTTTCTAATGAGTTTTATGCAAATGTCGTTCCATCCATTGTTTGCGCGGTGAAAATGTGCTATGTCAAAAAATCTTGTTGACTTTTAAAAAATGCCTTTAGCTTAAACCTTTTGCTCTACGCAAAGACACCATGTCACAGTATGCCCTTAACTTGACCAATTCTGGTTATTGAGACATAGCTGATGGGGCATAAAAAATTATGCTTCGTTGAATCTAAAAGAAAGAATTGTTTGATAACATGGAAACATCTCATTTAACATGGAAGTGAAAGTCTCTAGTGGAAGTCACAGTAAACATAGCAAATGAAATAAAAGCTTGACTTATAATAGACACTCTTGTATTACTCATTGACAATGCTTGTCATCACAAGATTCAGAGCAGGGTATTGATTTTTTTTTTTAACATGGACTAAAAGGAGATGGAAAACAACAAACATCCATTATTTTAGTTCTATACACTAACACAATTCTGTAAATCTTTTACAATTAAATATCAGCACGGCTTGGGTATATAAATACCCCAATCTAAAGAAGTCAAGGGTTAGAGCATGTTCAATGAGCACCCTACGTTAATTATTGTAAGCAAAGGTAGAGTATCAGAGGACTTAAGAAATAGAAAGGAAAGTCAGTTTCTTGCAATAATTGAGAAACCAGAAGGTCATGAGTTCTAGTCCTGCCTTAGGCCACTGTCTCTCAGCCCCACAAAGAAAGCAATGGCAATCTATTTCTGCAATTACTATTAAAAAACTGTGGAATAAGTCCGGGCAATCACCAAGAGTCAAGAATTAGTCAAAGTATACACACACACACACAAACACAGACACAAAAATTGTTAAAACAATGGAGGGTTCTTGATTAGTGTGTGTGTGTGTGTGTGTGTGTGTGTGTGTGTTAATAATAACTTGTGTATGTGTATTAATAACTAGTCCAATTCTTTGTGTGTGTGTGTGTGTGTGTGTGTGTGTGTGTGTGTGTGTGTGTGTGTGTGTGTGTGACTGCATGAATACATATATCATGCCAACCTCTTTCCAGTAATATCCCATAACTTTTCCAAGGAATATCCAGCCATTTCTCTGATTCCCAACCACCGTTCCGTTGTCTTTCCTTTCTTTTATGTCTTCCAATCTTACTGAGCATGATATCTCTGTGTATATATTTGTACATGTGTATATGTCTGTGTGTTCATGATATAAAAATAGAACACCAAAATAAAATAAAAATTACTGTGTTTGACAAAGGATGCTAAAAACAGCAAAAAAAAAAAAGGTTTTCTTAGGTATATTTGAAATAAATAAATAAAAAGAATCAACATACCAGTAAAATGAAATAAAGAGAAGGTAGAACAACTCAACTTTTATTTAGGTTCAGACTTCTTCCAAAAAGTGTATTCCACCAAGTAATGAATGACAAAGAGGTTGGAGCTTGGGATTCTTTAGTCCCCTGAAATCCTTTTTACTTTGAGTTTAAATCTTCAGAGCTCAATCAGTTTAATCCAAGATAATGAAGATTCTAACCAGTGGTGGGCTGCTGCTGGTTTGGACCGGTTCGGGCGAACCGGTAATTCCGACAATCAGCTGGCCCCGCCCACCCGCCCCTGCGCTATTCTGTCCTCTATTTCCTTCTTTCTGGCTCAGCTGATTCGCGCGACACAGCTGATTTCCGCGCCTCCGCTGTTCTACTTACCAGGGCTGCCTTAGAAGGTAAGCAGCTGAGCTTCAAATTGCTGTATTTTGAATGCTGCGCGCAAGCGCGTTAGGCGCGCGATCACCGAACCGGTTGTTAAACCGGTTGCAGCCCACCACTGATTCTAACTGATATGTAGCCCAGTATTTGAGAAATCTTTGAGAACTGGTTCTACTTGTCTGAAGGAACGAGTGACCACATCTCTACAAAAAGGAATGAGCCAAGAAACCACAAACTTTGGTATCAATACCCGAAAAAGAAATCCAGACCAGATCAGAATGGAATCAAGCTTAAGCACATTGAAAAAAAATGTAGCACCTATTTGTCAAGGGCCTTCTCATTTTGTCATCAGGCAACTTTATTAACAAATCATAGGAAAGCTATAGGCATAATATACAGTGCATTCAGAAAGTATTCAGCTTCGCTTCATTTTTGTCAATTTTGTTATGCTGCAGCCTGATTCTACAGTTGTTGAAATTCATTTTTTCCTCATTAATCTACACTCAGTACCCCATAATGACAGAGTGAAAACACGTTTTTAGAAATGTCTGTAAATGTATTAAAAAGAAAAAAACTGAAATATCACATTGGCATAAGTATTCAGACCTTTCTCTCAGTACTTTGTTGAAGCACCTTTAGCAGCAATTACAGCCTCGAGTCTTCTTGGGTATGACGTGACAAGCTTTGCACACCTGGATTGGGGGATTTTCTGCCATTCTTCCTTGCAAATCCTCTCAAGGTCAATCAGGTTGGATGGTGACTATAAGTGGACAGCCATTTTCAAGTCCCTCCAGAGATGTACAATAGATTCAAGTCAGGGCTCTGGTTGGGCCACTCTAGGACATTCACAGAGTTGTCCCTAAGCTACCCCTGTGTTGTCTTGGCTGTGTGCTTAGGGTCGTTATCAGGTTGGAAAGTGAACTTTCAGCCCAGTCTGAAGTCCTGAGCGCTGTGGAACTGAAGATAGCCATGTACCTCGCTCCATTCAGCCTCTCCTCAACCCTGACCAGTCTCCCACTCTCTGCTTCTGAAAAACACTGAGGAGAGGCTTCCTTCTAGCCACTCTGCCCAGATCGGTGGAGGGCTGCAGTGATGATTGTCCTTCTGTAATTCTGTCCCATCTCCCAGCTCAGTCAGAGTGACCATCGGATTCTTGGTCACCTCTCTTACTAAGGTCCTTCTCCCCCGATTGCTCAGTTTGACTGTATGACCAGCTCTTGGAAGAGTTCTGATTGTGCCAAACTTCTCCCATTTGAGAATTATGGGGGCAACTGTGCTCTTAGGAACCTTCAATGCAGCAGAAATTTTACTGTAGCCTTCCCCATTATTGCCTTGCAATAATCCTGTCTGAGCTCTGCAGGCAGTTCTTTTGACCTCATGACTTTTGCTCTGCTACAGTATGCATTGTCGGCTGTGAGGCCTTCTATAGAGAGGTGTGTGCCTTTACAAATCATGTCCAATCAATTTAATTTACCACAGGTGGACTCCAATCAAGGTGTAGAAACATGTCAGCAACGATCAAAAGAAATGGGGGGCACCGGAGCTACATTTCAAATGTTGTTGCAAAGCGTCTGAAATACCAATGTCATATTTCAGTTTTTTCTTTTTAATAAATTTACAGACATTTCTAAAAACGTGTTTTCACTCTGTCATTATGGGGTACTGAGTGTAGATTAATGAGAAAAAAATGAATTTCAACCTGTAAAATCAGACTGCAGCAAAGCAAAAATGACAAAAGTAAAGGGGGTCTGAATACTTTCTGAATGCACTGTATATTCATCTCAGCAAATCATTTCATTCTATGACATTCTGATTAGCAGGTCAATTAAACATGCATTGAATAGCATGAAAATTAAGTGGATACCTAACTGGTTCAAAATTCATATTCTTCAAACTAGAGAAAGATATAAATGAGATGTCACGATTCATTGCTGATCTTTGTACTCTACAAATTTTGATTTATTGATTAAATGAACAAATGCTAAATTTGCAGGTGACATAAAGTTGGGTGGTATTATAACAATAATGATAATGAAAAGATAGTACCAATAGTAATAGGTGCTTGGGTGCAATCCCAAAACAACTGGAACAGCACTTGAACACCATCAGCAATGGCAAAATCACCATCGGTCAATTGCAAAAGGCAGCTTTACTTGGAACAGCTTACATCCTGCGACGATACCTTTAAAACCATCAAACATCCACATCTGGCTATCCCTGACCCTTAGGAAAGACTCGATAGGTAGACAAAAATGCCAAATCTAGTCTGAACATCAGGCTGACTGTACAATGAACCATAATAATAATAATACCTGGCAATGGCTAAGAGCAGGAAAGTTGAAGAAAGAGAAATTCTGGCTGAAAAAAACCAAGCCTTAAGAATAAATGCATCATTATTGTCTTTTAATGACCCCATAATCCCTTGCAGGGTGGAGTCTAGGCAACTGAATGGAGCCGAGTGTTTTCTGGCCGGATGCCCTTCCTGTCGCCAATGCAGAGTTATATTCAACAGATATAATCTCAATGTGCCCAAAGAGAGAAATATCTGCCTCTACCTAGGATCAAACTCACAGGCTCCTGATTTTGAGGCACCACTCCCTTAAGAACAAATGCATACAAAGCCAGAATTGAGAAGATAGGAACAAGACAACAAGTTCCACCTCTTCAAAGAAGCTGAAGAAACAGTGGACCACCTGGTTAGATGCAGCAAGTAGACTGAACAGACTGACAACAAGAAAATGGTGCAATAAAGTAGCAAAAATGGTGAATTGGAAGATCTGCAAGAAATATCATTTGCCTGTAAACGAGAACTGATGGGTCTACCGTATAACATAAGAGAAAACACTAGAAAATGAAGACTGAAGAGGCACTTGCCATATAACATGCCAAACTTAACAATTGTTAATAAGAAAGACAAAAAAGTCTGGATAGTGGACATGGCAGTACCTGGAGACAGCAGAATAGAAGAGAAAGATCTTGAGAAAATAACAAAATAAAGACCCACACATAGAAATAGAACAACTATGGCAAAAAAACAAACAAACACAAAGGTAGTATCAGTAGGTGGCTTGAGTAAAATTCCAAAACAACTAGAGCAACAACTGAATACAATTGGCATTGACAAATTAACTATCAGTCAATTGCAAAAGACAGCTTTACTCGGAACAGCTTACATCCTGCAACGATTATCTTTAACATCATCAGACATGCAAAGTTCTCTTCCAGCTCTATTCTGATTGATTCACATCTGCCTATCCCAGGTCCTTAGGTATACTGTCCTGCTCTCTCTCGCGCTCTCTCACACACACACATAACTATGGTTTAGTGGGTTTATCAATATTCCCCTACAACTCCTTTCACCAAAACCCCATAACTGTCCCAATTAAGTCCAGTCACAAGCAGACCAATGCTAGTCCACAAAGCAATGATCAATTAGTCCACAACGCACTTGAAAGTTTCCCAACCAAAATAAACCCACCAGGCAAAATTAAATCAACAATACAAGAGGGTTCACAACAGCGGTGGGTTGCTCCCGGTTCGGCCCGGTTCGGCGAACCGGTAGCGGCAGCAGCGGGAGGCTCCGCCCACCCACCCAGGACGCTTCCGCGCATGCACAGAAGTGTTGCGAGTGCGAACAAGAGCACGCGCGAACCAGTAGCAATGGGATTTAGAACCCACTACTGGTTCACAAGGCAAGAGAAGTCCAGAGGTCACATGTCCTGATCCAAGTCAAGGCACGGTGTCAATCCAAAGCAAGAATCACAACAACCAGAAAACACATAGCTAGGAAATGAACACATTGTTCCCAGCATTGCCTCAAAATCTTCCTGCTGTGCTAAATAGCCAGCTTCCGGTGCAGCCCATCAAGAAGTGCGAGGCTGCCTCCTCACAAGTAATCTGGCTGACCTGTTCTGCTCCTGCCTTTTCTTTGCCTTATGTGTTCTTGGATGAGCTGCAGCAGGCAGTTCCTCTTCCTCATCACTGACCGGCTGCAGCTGCATGCTTTCCCCATCTGAAGCCTCAGGATTGTCCTGCTGCAGCTGTGCTTCAGCCAAATATTTCTCAGATGGCTGCTTGGAGCCATTGACCAACTTCCCTCCAGATGTACCTTGAACTGGTTCATCTTCCTCCATGCTGATATCTGGAGAGGTATCTGGGGAAGCATCCGGGGGAGCCATCACATTAGGAAGGACTTAATAAGTAGATAAAAATGCCAAATCCAGTCTGAACATCAACCTGATTGTGCAACGAACCATAATAATTTCACCTTGTAATGCTTTGGTCAGACCCCCAACACAACTCTTGAGTATTTTATCCACTTCTAGCACCACACTTTAGGAAGCATACAGACAGATTGGAGAGAATGTTCAAAGAATGCAATGAAGATACCGTATTCTTTGGAGTATAAGACGCACCTTTTTCCCCCCTAAAAGAGGGTGGAAATGTTGGTGCGTCTTATACACCGAATACAGCCATTTTTGGCCTCCTGAAGCCCCACTCCACATGAAAACAGGTGCACAGAGGATTTGGGAGGTCTGCAGAGTGCTCCTGGGGGCTGGGGGAGGGCAAAACCGCCCCCGTTTTTGCAAAAAATGGGCAAAAAATAGCCCATTTTTCACAAAAATGGGGTGAGCAGAGGGTTTGGGAGGTCTGCAGAGTGCTCCTGGGGGCTGGGAGAGGGCAAAAGCTTTTTTTTTATTACTTACCTCTTCGAAATCTTGGTGCGTCTTATACACCGGTGCATCTTATAGTCCAAAAAATACGGGTAATCAGTTTACCAGAAACTAAATCCTACTGAAGTAAAGCTGAAAGAACTGGTTGCCTCAGAGAGAAAGTCCATTCAGAGAGTGGCAAGGACAGCCGAGAAGATTATAGGAAGCTTGCTTCCTGTTATTCAAGATGCTGCTTATAAGCGCTATGTGCATAGAGCTCAAAGCATTGTTAGAGACCCCACACATCCACTTCATGGTCTGTTTCTTTTGCTCCCCTCTGGGAGGAGGTTTCAAAGTATTTCTAGCAGGACTACCCAATTCTGTAACAGCTTTGTTCCCTATGCCATCCATCTGGTAAACTAGCAAGATTAGTTTTTCTCACCGTACATTTATATATATGAACTAGACTGTGTTATTTCTCCATGTGATATAATGTATGTGGGTATATGCATAATTTTGTATTTGTTTATTTATTTTGTCATGTTTATGTAGTGGAGGTGGAGACCCTTTGAGGGCTGTATGCAACTAAATTTCATTTTAATGTATGCCGATTAGTGTACATTCAAAGTGACTATAAAGTTGTTCTAAGTCGAAGTGTTTTAGCCTTGAGACCAAACAGATATTCAGTAGCATTGTAATGTCACACAGAAAAAGCCAAGACCTCTGTCATCCCAGACTGCAGGATATAGGAAACCTATACAAAACTATTTAATTATTTTCCTATCTTTATCTATATATTACAGAAAGATATTGTAGAGTCACATGGACACCATCACATCACCATAAGAAGTACACAACCAATGCTCAGTTTTTTGGTAAGCACACCAAATGCATTGCATCACTAGCATATAAACAACTGCAGGACCAAAAGCAGACACCTAGGAAAGTGCACTCTTAAAAGATTCTTAAATTATCAATCCCACTGTTGGAAGAAAAATCCATCTGGTTCAGTTCCAAGTGGGGAGAAAGACACTGGAAACATGGAGGGTGATTGGAAAGATGGTTTATTGATGGACAGGACCACATGGGTTTGAGGTCCTGGGCAGCTGACCACATGGAGTGGAGAGTGAGGGTTATTTATACCCTCTCTTGGGCTTTGCCCTTGAGCTTCCTGTTCCTGTGGCAAGAGCATGTATTCTATTGGCTGTAGTCAAACTCCCATGGGGCCATGTGGAGTCATCGTTGTCTGAATCAAGTTTGGTTGAACCTTGGGCTGATGCAATGTCCCTTAGGTGATTTTGTAATGCAGTGAGCACTGCTGCTAGATAATCCTATTATGTCCTGGAGGGTCATGTCTTAATCCCATCACCCTGGAGCTGAAGGTCTTTTGTTTTGTAGATAGGCTGGCCCAGTCCTTCTCAATGGGCACCAAATATCTGCTGGGGGCAGGGAGCTGGGGCTCTGAGTTTCTGCCTCCCTTAAGATTTCTTTTTCTCTTTTAGGGGAAATATAAATATTCTGCCTTTTTAATATTTCCTAAAATATTTCATTCTTCTAGGAGAGGGGTGGGTGCTAACTTTCAACACCACAATAGTAGTGTACTTTCAAAGGGGAATGAACATTTTTGGAAGGTTCAGTTTTCAACTTGGAAGCCATGTTTCAACTCACTCCCCAGCATCAGTCTCCCAATGTCTCCAGCCCTTTAGAGATGGTGAAGAGAATTTGGCAGGTGGCACAGTGGTACCTCATCCACAACTGCTTATCTGTGTCTATGCCACTACTCTGTGGTAAATTGCCTCTTGATAAATGAGGCTATTTAGGAGCAAGTGATGCCAGCATTACAGTTATTAATGACACCAACATGTGAAGACATTTAAGAGCAGCCTGGTCTTCTATTGTTCTCTCATATATGAGTAATGGGGCATTTCAGTTACAGGAGTTAAAAGTAGCTCAGGTTGTTTAACAAAAGACGTAAAATAGGGAAAACAGGCAGATTTTGCTAGACCAGTAGTTCACAAATAAATTAATAAAGCCTTATCTAGGTCTCAGTTATGTTTCTTGGTATCCCCCTGAACTAAAACCTGTATATTATAACTTGCTATATATTTAAATTCTTCACCTATTTTACAGTCTACTCTCTACATTCCAGTACAAACTTTGTTCAAAACTGAATGAAAATGCAAGTTCTGGGGAAGAATTTGTATTTTCTTTAATACTTGAACTGCCACAGAGATAAAGATCTCATGAGACTGTGATATCTGTTGCTTGAGTGTATATGAGACTATATGTATATGTATGCATATAAGTTTGATGCATATTGATTCTCTACTGTTTCCATTTTCAAGGTATTTATTAAAGTTTACAGATAATCCTCGACTTACGATCACAATGGAGCCCCACATTTTTGTTGCTAAGTGAGACATTTGTTAAGTGACTTTTGCCCCATTTTACGACCTTTCTTGCCACATTTTTTAAATGAATCACTACAGTTGTTAAGTTTGTAACACAGTTGTTAAGTGAATCTGGCTTCCCCGTTGACTTTGCTGGTCAGATGGTCGGAAAAGATGATCACATGATCCCGGGACACTGTAACTATCATAAATGTGAGTCAGTTGCCAAGTGTCTGGATTTTGATCATGTGACCACTGGGATGCTGTGAAAGACGGTCATAAGTCACTTTTTTCAGTGCCGTTGTAACTTTAGAATAGAGTAGAGTAGAGTAGAGTAGAGTAGAAGAAGAATAGAATAGAATAGAATAGAATAGAATAGAATAGAATAGAATAGAATAGAATAGAATAGAATAGAATAGAATAGAATAGGAATAGGAATAGGAATAGGAATAGGAATAGGAATAGGAATAGGAATAGGAATAGGAATAGAATAGAATTCTTTATTGGCCAAGTGTGATTGGACACACAAGGAATTTGTCTTTGGTGCATATGCTCTCAGTGTACATAAAGAAAAATAAAATACATTCATCAAGAATCATAAGATACAACACTTAGTGATAGTCATAGGTTACTATAAGCAATCAAATCATACTAGGAAACAAATAAAACAATATTTGTTTTATTTATAAATAAAACTTCAAACGGTCACTAAATGAACTGTTGTAAGTTGAGGACTACCAGCATATCCATGTCAAGTTTTTATTCACATCAAGCTATGGAAATGGATATGCTCAGAAAAATGGGAATCCCAGAACAGCCCTTTGTTCTTATGACAAACATTTCTTTGTTTGTTTAATTTCTATGGCCACCCATCTTAGTCAATGATTCTTACAATTCAAAAAATATATTATGATTAAAAATTTAAAAACATTTTAAAACAATAACACCAGTAAAACCAGTAAAAAGAATTTAAAAACCTATATGCAGGTCAGAAGGCTCTAGTAATAAAAGTTAAGGGCAAAGTGAAAAAATGAAACTAAAATTAAAGAAAACCAAACTAATAACAAAGGATATAGAACAATCAGAACCGGCAATGAAGATATTCAGTCTTTAAAATCAAACATCAACAGTAAAGAAATAAACAGTCAAGAAATCACAAGCTAGAATTTGATACAGCAGCCATGAAGACCTTGGGAAAAAATATTCAAATGCTCTAATGTGTTTATACCTATAAAGATCAGAATCATGTAGGCCATAGTATTCCCTGTGACACTATATGGAAATCAAAGTTGGAATTTGAAGAAACTGGATAGGAAGCATATTGGCACTTTTAAACTTTGGAGAGAATATCTTGAAAATACCATGGACAGCCAAGGAAATAAATCGATAAATCATCAAACAAATCCACCCAGAGTTCTTTGAGGCAAAAATGACCAGGCATAAATTATGCTACTTCAGGTATATTACTTGAAGATCTAGATCTCTGCAGAAGACACTAACATTGGGAAAGGTAAAAGGAAAGATAAGAAGGGGATGACCAGCAGCAAGCTAGATTCCACCATTCAAATCCCAACAAAGGTCAATGCCAATTTCTGTCCCATCCCTGTTCTGGAGTCCTGTTAATCCACTTCATTTATCATTTTTTCCTCTTCCCCAACTTCTTCCCAAAAAAGGGAATATTAGAAAGAAGTTACCTAATGGTAGGAGATTAAAAGATACTCTGTTCAGGAGATAATGCATCACTATTTTCTTTTAGATGACTGCCACTACCCCTTTCTCAAATTGGTACTAACCACCTCCCATATCCATCCTGCCATTGAACAACCAGATAGAACAGTGGTTCTCAACCTTTCNTGGAGACTTCGCCCACCCACCCGGACGCCGCCATTTGGGTTCTTTTACCCTCTGCGCATGCGCAAAGCATTCTGCGCATGCGCAGAGGGTAGAAGAACCCAAATGGCGGCGTCCAGGCTACCAGCTGTCCGGCGACCCGCAGGCACGGCCGAACCGGGACCTTTTCACTCCTGCAGTGACGGTGGCACCAAAATGGCGGGCTAACGTGCGCGGCGACCCCTGTGAAATGGTCGTTCGACCCCCAAAGGGGTCACGACCCACAGGTTGAGAACCGCTGAGATAGAACATATATTTAGCCCCTAGAGTCCAAGATCATGTTGCAGAAAACACCATCTCAGACCCCACAAGCGCAAACAAATTCCAGATTAACTTTGTAAGACGCAGTTACACAAACAACTTTTCATCTGCCCATTGAAAGCCAAAAGATCCCACAGCATATGGGGTTTGTCTAAATACAGACCACATGCATACCAAGAAGATTCTCACAACAGCCTCCATATCACATTTCCCATTCTATTCTTTGAAGTAAAGACCAGATGTAACATTGGAGTGAATCAGGCTATATGTCACTTGCCAAGGAAGAGTTTTTTCAACTTGCCAGTCTAGCCTATATTCCTAGAATTTCTTGGTAGTCTCCCATTTAAATATAAATTAGATCTAACCTTGCTATTTAGTGGGGACTCCAAGCTATAAAAACTAACTACTGTAGCATAAGCATACATTCTAAAGGTCACTGGATTGTATCCATGATATTATTGGGGAATTATTGGGAGAGGGAGAGAGAGAGGGAGGGAGAGAGGGAGAGAGAGGGAGAGGGAGAGAGAGGGAGAGAGAGGGAGAGGGAGAGAGGGAGGGAGGGAGAGGGGGAGAGGGGGGGA
>QLTV01014916.1:98148-113241 GCA_003457575.1 Thermophis baileyi | reverse complement strand
CCCATTTGCTCTTCTAGGAGAGAGAGAGAAGAGAGAGAGAGAGAGAGAGAGACGTACCCCTGTTTGCACTTATATGGGAGGAGGGGGGGAGGGAGAGAGGGGGGAGGGAGGGAGAGGGAGAGAGAGGGAGAGAGAGGGGGAGGGAGGGAGAGGGAGGGAGAGGGAGGAAGAAACCAAGAGAAGGATTGAACCACAAAATGCTTGATTAACATTTGGCAATAAAATGTCTTCAAGAAAACCACCAAGATCAGAGGGCACCAAGGACCCCACAGTTTAACTCTGAGCTACAAATATTCTCTTCTATTGGTACTTATATTTCCTCCATGTGTGTAGAATTATTTTCCCCATCGGTTTTGCACTATTTACTGTATCAATCAGTTGCTGCTTTAGAAACATTTTTAAATGGGTCTTATATTGCACAAAAAATAATCAGATTTTGCTACCGTATGTAATCACAGACTGCAAATGAAGACAATTCAATGAAATGGATTATCCCACGCACTGAAATAGTTTTCTTTCCGAGGTATTTGTGTTCTAATGAGGAGAATTTGAAGATTGTAACATGCTAGGAAAGTGATAGGTAACTGGGAGTCATTCAAAAGTTCATTGCTATGAAGGCAACCATTTCACCAATATTTTGCAATCTTTCATTTATATATTTCCAACGTGATGCTAGGGGAAAAATGCTTTCTGCATAAAAATCCCTCCACGTCAGTTCCGATCTAACCTAATTTATTCATCTAGCCTTTGTCTTGGATTTCTTAGAAAAAGGTAATGCATAAAATAAATAAATAAATGTTATCAGCTTGTTATGAACGTATTTCATTCACTTAAAGCCACTTAAACCACACTCAAAAATGAATTTATAGCTCCCAGTGAAATAAATTTCTCAAACCAACAATTTCCAACCTTTTATCCTCACTAAATCTTCTTAAAAAGCATTGGCCAGATGTCACTGATATGTAATTAGCTTATGCAATGAAAACAACAACAACATGGAGTTTAAATACATTATTGAAACCACCACCCAACATTATCTGCTTCTTTTTAGAATCTGTCTTTCGGTTTTGTCACCTGATTTCATGCTAACCAACTATTCTCAATAAACAAAGCAAAAATACATATAATGATGGCTCAAGGGCAACGTGTATGTTTGACCATTGTAACACAGGACCCTTTCCATATACACCAGGGGTGTCAAACTCAAGGCCTGTGGGACAGATCCAGCCCGCGGGGTGCTTAAATCTGGCCTGCGGGCCCGCCTTGGAAACAGTGAAGGACCGGCCTGCGGTGCCTTTGCCAGCGAAAACGGAGCTAGGGAGGGCCACACGTGACCCCCCCCAAGTCTCCATTTTCACTGGCAGAGGGCTGCAGGAGGCCGTCACGGCTGAAAACCGAGCCCGGGCGGACCACGTGCGGCCTCCCCGAGCTCTGTTTTCACTGGACCCTGATGCAGCCCTCAATGAAATCGAGTTTGACACCCCTGGTATACACCATCTAATTTTCCAAAGATACATTCTGCTTCCTTTTTTAAAGAAGGGCATCCTGGAAAGAAAATCCAAACCAAACAATGTGTATTAGCTACATTCAATAACATGGGAACTTACAGCCATCTCACTTGGGGCTATTTTTTTTCCTTGGCAAAGCACTGCATGCTCAGTCATATGTTCCATGCAATTCGGAGTAGCTTAAACAGCTCTCTAGATTCAGTTTTATTCACATAATCATCTTGTAAAAGTATTTAAAGCAGAAAGACTGGGACCGATCCAAGGTTTTCCAGTGAATTTAGTAGTTGAATGGGGATATAAGGGCAGACCATCCCCATTAAATTACAGCACCTATCTCACTAGTCCATGCTAACATGTAATGAACTGAAAAATGCACAGGTAGTCCTCAACTTACAACAGTTTGCTTAGTGACCGTTCAAAGTTACAACGGCACTGAAAAAAGTGACTTATGTCCATTTTTCAGACTTACGACCGATGCAGCATTCTTATGGTCACGTGATTTGCATTCGGATGCTTGACAGCTGGTTCATATATTTATGATGGTTCCAGTGCCCCCGGGAGTCACGTGATCCCCTTTTGCAACCTTCTGACAAGCCAAGTCAGTGGGGAAACCAGATTCGCTTAACAACCGGGTTACTAACTTAACATCTGCAGCGATTCACTTAATAAGTGTGGCAAGAAAAGTCGTAAAATGGGGCAAAACTCACTTAACAAATTTCTCATTTAGCAACATAAATTTTGGGCTCAATTGTGGTCGTAAGTTGAGGACTACCTGTAGTTACCAAGATATGTGTCCCTTTAAATAAAACATCAATGGTTATTTATTTTAAACTAATAGACTTTATATTCATTAAAATAAGAGAAATGCTTAGAATTCTATCTGTGACAGCAGTCTTGGAGCATTAAAATTATTTGCTATCAGGCTGTCATGCTGATATAGCAAATAATAAATACATACAAAGGAATAAACTAGATCTAAAAACAAGAAAATAAAATGCTTCCAGCCTCAAAAGAACCGAGAAAGAAAATATATGCCTGCTCCCTTCCAAGAATAGATGAACACTGCGACCATATAACCTCTTGAGTTTTCTCAGTTTCAACACAGATTATCACTATCATTATTAAAAAGTTATAATAAACTCCTTCAGCCGGCAGTGAATGAGAATGGAATAAAGGAAGAATTTCCTTTGCAGCAAAACCCACAATACATTCGTAATTCCATTTAATGCCTATGCAAATAAAGTAAGCCCCAGTGCTAAGCCTATTTTGCATCAGTCTTCTCTTTATATTCAGCAGAAAGTAGCTTCCATTTTGATGTTGCCTTTTTTTTGTTCAATGTGCAGACATAACACTGCAGTTTTTCTAGTTCAAATACAGTTTTAGATGTTTACATAAATTGGGAAAACTGACTCTCCTACTGCCTGGCACACAGTGTAAGACTTTTCTGACCTTCAGAAAACAAAATCTAAAAATGAACCACCACCCCTCCCCCCCGCAACAACCACAAAGTCTCTGCTGTGCATGCACAGGGAGCGAGGCGCATGCGGAGGATTCACGCGTGCATGCGTGGGGGTGGGGTGCATGCACGGAGGGGTGCTCGTATTGCACTTTGGGGCCTCGTGCGGCACCCCCGCACCCCGTTTTGGCTTCCAGGTTGGTGCAGGACGCCTTCCAGGCCTAAAACAGGGGCCCCTGCGCCCCGTTTTGGGCCTGGAAGGCTTCCTGCACCAACCTGGAAGTCAAAAATGGGTGAGGGGGCGCGGGGCGCATACAGAGGGGTCGCGCTTGCATGCGCAGGGGCAGGGGGGCGCGCACGCATGCGGGGGGTTCACACATGGGAGCTGGAGTGGGGCACACACAGTGGGGTCACGCACGCATGCGCTGGGCCCACAGGGGGGTGGGTCGCACGTGCATTGCATTATGGGTGTGGGTGTGCGTGCACACGCGCTTTCGGCACGCGACAACAAAAAGGTTAGCCATCACTGGTCTAGGAGGTTGGATATCACACGTTTGACAGATAAGAAATTAGCACTCAATGCAATTTAAGGACAAAAAGAAGCTGCTTAATGACTACATATTTAAATGTGTGAGTTAGAATTACTATGGATGCCATTTGAAAAGGCTATAGAGAGGGTGAATGCTAGGTGCCTAAGAGTAATGTACTCTGGTAGAAAACAACTATTTTATCTATTTATTTATCTTATTTATGCCTGCCACAAATTGCTCAGATACCCTGTACTTATAAAAAGTGCTAAAAGCAAGATGTGGTCATAGCAAAAAGTTCCGGTGATTTGCATTGATTATTTTTTCTGCTGCATACAGAGCAAATGTCTGCAGAAAAAGGATCCTCTTATATATAAGTACAGGAAGTTCTCTTTACCTTCTACAATTGGGACCAGTGATTCTGTCACTAAGTTAAGCAGTCACACTAAGTGAGAAATCACAGGACCCAGACTGCTTTCCAGCTCCAAATTGACTAGACTAATCAGTTTTATACCTTCAACTTATGCTTGCCTCCTAACCACTCCATTGGAATGCATTCACCCTTGCTGGGTGCTGGGGTTATTAGCAAGAAGTGAATTAACATTTACATTCATTGGAGAGGAAGGGATTAAAAGAGAGTAAACAGGCACACGATGGAGAATACACAGTGAAAGCAATGTGCTGGCACCGGCAGCCACAAACACACTAGTCCACAGGTGTCAAACTCGTGACTTTTTTTGCCTTTGCAGAGCCGGGGTGGGCATGGCCTGCATGTGATGCATCTGGCCCGCGGGCCACCAGTTTGACACCCCTGCACTAGACAAACAGCTTGGCATTCCTCATTGTGTGTCTGCTTACACTCTTTTAAATCTTTTCTCTCCAATCTCTCTTCTATATGAGAGGGGAAGGAGAAAATACTAGTTTGCTGAACAAGGCAGTTGGAAATAAGAACTACCTGTATACACATCCAGTATCATGACAGTGCAGATCTTAGATGTTTAGAAATGTAACAAGAAGGGACCTTTTAATGCTAATTAGGGCAAGCATATCAGGAGCAAAACCAGTTGATACAATTCTACTGCTGCTGAATTACTTTGAACCATTTAATAACTCTATAATGGAGCTCTATAATTCCAAAAGCAACAACTGGAGTAAGAAAAGTTTTTATTTCTTTCTGTCCTTCACACAATTGGTTCTCAACTATGTGATACACATAGGATTTTGGGGATGCAGAAGTAATCTAGCAGGCAGTCTTGAAGTAAATCTTATCACTTATTATAAACATAAGCAAAATGATAGAATTTTAAAATGAAGATAAAATATCTGTGTGTCATGTTGAACACAATATTAACAGGAAAACCTTAGTAAGTTTAAAAATTATTAAAATAGCTATTAGGAAAGAGAAGCTCTTCTTTATTATGTGCAACTCCAATGGCACTGGCTGTTCACACTGCATGATCTAATGCCAACAGGGCAGTGGGGTGTAAATAAGGAATTAAGGATTTACTGTGTGTCCACTTCTGTGTGTCACTCTGCTTTCCCTTTCTCTAAGAAACTACTAATCTCAAGTCACTTCTAGCTATTGTTTTTCTGATATAACACATGTTCCTCGACTTTCCTCTTGGTAATATATAGCTAATTAGGCGCTAGGCTTTGCCCTATGGCTATTATACATTTTCTTAAATAAATCTCCTTTCTGTTAGCATTATTAAAGCTGCTTTGATAATAATTGCCTAGGTGAGATTCCTCTCTCTCAACCACAATACTTTTACTTCCAACAATACTCTGGGTAGATGCTGTGATGTCTAAAAACATTTGCATGCATATTAACAACTGGCCGCTTGAATAGTGCTCGTCAAAAGAGACTAGAGTCTAGGGATGTCAAACTGGCGGCCCCACGGGCCGAATGCGTCACACGCAGGCCATGCCCAGAAAGCTCCAGAAAGGCAAAACGTCGCAATATATCACGTGACGTGATCAAGTTTGACACCCGTGTGTGACTAGACCTAAACCAGGAAGTTTGCATGGACTTATTGAAAGACACAGACACAAATGAGCTTAGCTTTCAGCATTCTTCAGTGACCCAATACACCAGGGGTGTCAAACCCCCAGCTCCATGAAGGGGGAAAAGTCACGAAACGTCACATGACGGCAACGTGACACTGTGAGTTTGACACCCGTGCAATACATTCTTCCAAACCAGCTCCAATTGCTTTGGCATTGCAACTCTCTTCTGGGCTGGGAATTCCATCTCAAAATATTTATAAGACAATCGGTTTGGAAAGACTGACCAAATTACAACAGGATTAAGCAGGTCCCAGAAATGGCAGATGACTTAATATGCTGTTTTCAAACCATTTGTGTGCTTAACCAGCATGCAAGATGACAGACCCTGGAAGTCTGGGCATTAATACTGGAGATTTATAGTTAAATCTGTCACGGATGGGGAGCTTTTCCCAAGAACAACTTACTTCAAGGTTATTTTCCTTGTGGATAAGTACAGAAAAACTTTCTCATTCATCCCTCCCTGCTATTGTAAATAAAAATGGGACAGTAGATGAAGGAATAGTGGAGAGTAGGGAAGAAATGTATTAACATACTTTACATGGTTTCTGACTTTTTCTCTTAGATTTGGGGGAGGGGGTTAAGTATTTCTCAGTACTGATTGTTACCATTTTTATCATTTACCATTAGGTTAAACTTTGTGGAAGCACGATATCATGTACAGATCCGTGAGTCATAGTTTCATAAGGCATATCTCTATCAAGCAATTTAGGAAGCTATACCACTTGAATGTCTGCCTGGACACATTTTTTCCTAGGACACAACTGACCTCAAAGATCAATATGAAATACAGCAATTCCCATGTGTATGACCATGAGAGCATAAGAGTTTGAATGAAGTCTTTGCAGCTTTGGGAGTATGTCAAATTAAGTCTTTGCTATCTTTTTGAAGCATGTAGGAATTGGATTAATGTTATTGTCTTACCTCAAACCTATTTTTTAAAAGAATAATATTTTCCATCCAATTTAAGTATAGTATAGGAAACCTGACCAGTCTAACATATGCCAATTTATTCTTTCAACCCTTCCACAGAATTTTTGGTGGAAGTGTGGACACTGTAATGATTGGGTAGTTGAAGTGTTAATCAAAGTATGGCAACTCGGAGACCTTCCCCAAATTCATAGCTCAGGGGGAGGATGGGAAGTGGAAATTAGATTTGGGAGGTAAGGATAGATGAAGGAGATTCACTCCTCTTTTAAGAAAGTAGGATTAGGAACATATTTAGTAATCAGGATAGGCAAGAATTGGCTAGCTAGTTGAATCAAGTAGAGCTGTAATTAAACCATTTTAAATTGTTTAAGGGTTAACCAAATGATCCTGTGTATTTCCCGTGTTCTATTAGTCATGTTGTCTTAGAGAGATTTAATGAAATAAAGGGGAAAAACAAAACTCCTTCTGAAGCCCTATGATCTTTTCTTTATTGTTGTTCTTACCTTTTGTTAATGCAAGGGCATCTGGCACCATTTGGAGGTAGACAGCTTCTAGATTCTATTAAACACATAAATAAAAAAATAAACTAATTTCTAAAGTAGGAAAGGAATTGGTGACACATACCTTTAGCATCTCCTGGAATTAATGGGAATTTTGAAGACTATAAAGACAAGAGAGCCGCGGTGGCGCAGTGGTTAGAGTGCAGTATTGCAGGCTACTTCTGCTGATCACTGGCTGCCAGCAGTTTGGCAGATCGAATCTCACCAGGCTCAAGGTTGACTCAGCCTTCCAGCCTTCCATCCTTCCGAGGTCGGTAAAATGAGGAGCCAGATTGTTGGGGGCAATATGCTGATTCTGTAAACCGCTTAGAGAGGGCTGTAAAGCACTATGAAGCGGAATATAAGTCTAAGTGCTATTGCTATTGCTAAGACAAGGATCCCCTCACAATACGGAGGGTACATGAAGCCCAACTGTTACTTTGCCTGTATGTATTCAGTATCATATTACGAGCTGTCAAACAATCCAGTGTTGAATGTCTATGGAGATTCTCAGTCAACCAGGTCATGGTTGTCTCCCAAAGGTGCTTTTTCAAGAGGCAATTGTACTTTCTTTGTTTTTTTCTTGAAGATATTTCAGTTCAGAACTGAAGAAGCTTCTTAGATGAGAAGCAAAATATCTTCAAGGAAAACCAAAGAAAGTCCAGTTGCCTCTTGCAACTTTGGGACAATCCAGTGTTGAAGAAGTAGGATATTATTAATGTAAACTGCACAAAGAATCTTAGAGACCAGTCCTTCAACATAAGAAAAATAAATTTATCCCCCAATTAATCAGTGGATTGAAGAAATGATATTACTTGTGAATTATGAATGAGTTGCTTACAGACCTAGATTATGGATGGAGAGTTATAATGAAATATGGCTGTACTTTATTGAAACTGCTATTTAAAACACACACAACAACCACAATCTCTCTTTCCCTCTATGTAAATATTTGCGGTGTTTATTAATTGCAATGTTATACAAAGATCTACAAGTAGAATCCTGCAGGATCGTCCATTCTGGAATTTCTTTCCTACCTTTGCTGTCTTTAAAATTCATGTAAGGAATTGACAATAAAGTGGCTAAAAAGACACAAATATTTGCAGCATTGTAAGAGGGAGAAACCATTAACATTCATTGAAGCTAGGCTATCAACTCCATGTGCAGAATTTGCAAGTAATCATTCTCACAGTACCTTACTCTGCATGCATCTTAAAGATTTGAGTAGGTAATTACATTGTGGTTTTTTAAATCTGATTGAGACGGAATGCATGCATCCTAAAGATCTGAGCAATTATATTTTTAAAACGTAATTTAAGAGACAGAATTCTTAAAGCCTTGATTTCCCCCCTTCCTCCTCTTTTTTTTTTTTTACTTTGATAGCTTTTTTTACTCGTATGCCTTTTTTTCCTAAGTTTTACCTGTTGTATCTCAATGATGATAGTTGAGTATCCTTTTATACTGGACCCTCAGTCTCCTTTATCCCCATTAACATATATTACTTTTTATAGTCTTTCTCATCACCAATGTTGGCTGCTGATTCATATGACACACTCAGTTTAAATGTTGTGCTCCTGGTGAAATGTTTTAAATGATTAGATTTTAAGCAAAGAGAAGAACGTTGGATCCAAATACAGGTAGTCCTTGACTTACAATCACAATTGAGTCCAAAATTTCTGTTGCGGAGTTGTTTTGCCCCATTTTGTGACCTTTCTTGCCACAGTTGTTAAGCGAATTACTGCAGTTGTTAACTTAATAATACAGTTGTTAAATGAATCTGGCTTCCCCATTGACTTTGCTTGTCAGAAGTTTACAAAAGGGGATCACGTGACCCTGGGACGCTGCAACCATCACAAATAGGAGTGAGTTGCCAAGCGTCTGAATTTTGATCACATGACCATGGGGGTGCTGCAATGGTCATAAGTGTGAACAACAGTCATAAGTCACTTTTTCCAGTGCCGTTGTAACTTTGAATGGTCACTAAACGAACTGTTGTAATTTGAGGACTATCTGTAGTGGGTTGGAAAGAAAGATTTATCCTGTAGCAACAATATTTGTCCTCCCATTGTGCAATTACCCTTTTCTCTAAACCCTAGTCTCAAATTAAGTTTGACTTCAAGCTCTCATTGCAAATAAATCTTGCATTGATATCTGGTAATATTCAGTTTATTTGAAAGGGCCATTTCCCCTGCCCTAAAATCAGGAGTGCTCTTTTAGAAAGCTCACTTCTGATTGACGCAGGCTTTTGAGGTACACAGAATACTTCCTATGCAATGCATGAATTTCTAACAAAAGCAAAAAAGAGAAAACATTTGTCAATCCAGAGTTAATAAAAATGCTGGGCAATATGCACATTTAACAACAATAAATATGTCAAGATTTTAGATAAGAAGTTAATTTCACTACCACAGGCACTATTAAGGATGCTATTATCCTGCCACCTGAGGTCATTTCTGCTTTTACAGCCCAGCAGGTTTCAAAAGTCAAAAGTGGACCAGAATGGAAGAAAGGACCAATCTTAGGGAACAATCACTTGCTCTCCACCCAATTTAGTGAAATATCTATTTCTATCTTTATAGCTGAAAAGAGGCTCACACGGCAATTCACATTTTACAACTCAGAAGACATTTAGCTCATAAAATACCATAAAAGGATAGGAACCAAAAGAGTGTTTCCAGTGGTAGAAACAAGGATCTTGTTATGCCTTCTTTTCTAAAGAGGGTAGAAAGTTTCCAAAGAATAAACTAGATTTCCTCTCTGATTTTTTTTTTAAATGTCTGTTATGTTGAAAGGCAAAACTGAGGAGTAGGTCCCAAATTTTGCACATTGCAATCCATTATTGATCAATTGATTGCTGTGCAGAACGTAAATTATTGAATTAATGAATTTTTAACATACCCTATTTTGTGCAGCTGGGGATTTGTGACTCTTCCACTTAAGGATGCCTCTTTTTAGCCTTGGTAGAAAATTTATTTTATTTATTTAGTGTATGACATCTACAGAGGTATGCAATCACTGATATACAAATATATAGATACATGGACAATACAATATAGGAGATAAATATTAAATTAAGATGAAACCATAATAAAATCACCATAATATGGAACCATAGAATTGCAAGGGTAGAAAATAAAGGAGGTGCACTTTGGATTTTTCTGCCCATTACCCAGAAATACAAAATTTAAGACACCCTTGTGAAACCACAAGTAGGGTAGTTGTTCAATTGTGCAATCCACTTGCAGTGCCCATGAGGAATAAGTTTAATGAGAAATTGGTTTGAAAAAATACAACGAAATCAAGAGATATAAAAGGGCATGGAGGTAGGAAGAGGGGAAAACAGAAAGAGAAAGCAATCCCACACAATTCTGGAGAAATATCCAGTGGCTGTAATGAGAAACAGGTGTTTCATTCATTCTGCTCTGCATTTTACATCACCTCTTCCAAATAAACTCTGGAGCACTGCACAGACCTACTAATTATATAGCAGCTGTCCAAAAAAAGACCTTGGGTTTCAGAATATACAGAGAGATCACTGCAGAGGATTTGAAAGAAAGAAATCTTAACCTCTCATTTAACTTTTGTAAAAAGACAGTTCATTGTGTTTCTCTACTGTCCTAAGAGCAAGTTTCATATTTTTTATTTTAAAAAAAAAAGTGAGTCAGACAGATGCTTTTTTTGAGATACAACCCATACCTGATGACACTGTCTTTGCCAGCAAATCAAACAATTACCTAATGGTTTAACACATTTTTAATGGCTGGCTAGTTGGACAATAAAGGCATCAACTGAATAATAAAGTAATGCATGAACGCATCTTACATTGGAGGCATTATTTAGGGGGGGGGAAATAGAAACTAGCACTTCTCTATTCAGTATGTGGCCGATATAAGACATGCTCAAGATCACGCTGTTAAACCGTGTTTATATATTTGGGGTGTGTGGGGTGTTACAGATGGTATATTGAATAAATCAGAACTGATTGGATTTGCACATCACGCTAAACCATAAACAGTAGTTTAAAAAGGACCACCACTGGGTACACACAACAACCTAAGCCAAAACTGAACAAAAAATGCTATCGCATTATAGCTTAGTGAGATATTTGGACCTTGCTAGCACTATCCAAAGCAGCGGTGGGTTGCTCCCAGTTCGGCCCAGTTCTTAGAGCCGGTAGTGGCGGCGGTGGGAGGCTCCGCCCACCTGTCCGGGACGCTCCGCCCACCCGCCTGGAACGCTTCTGCACATGTGCAGAAGCGTCGCGCGCGCAAGCACACACACAAACCAGTAGTAAAGGGTTTTAGAACCCACTACTGATCCAAAGTGCTAATTTTCAACTTCTTTAGATCTGGCAATTATTCTTAAAAGTGATTTCATCATACGGTTCTGTATACATACATACATATATGTACATACGTATATAATCTGAATTTTTACAGAAGCTAAAATCCAAGATCTCAACAACAAATCTTTTAGATCCTAGATGCTACTGGTGTGTTATTCGTGAACATGTTTTTCATTTGGTTTGTCTTGTTTCACTACTGCCAATGTAGGACTGTGATTGTTAATTGATTTTTTTAACTTTAAAACAGCCCAACTATTGAATCAGGAGGTAGTTTTTAAACAAAAACAGTAGCATAGTTAGATTTCTTCAGGAAAGCTAATAGAAGTCAAGAATTTGGAGGCAATACCATAAAAGAACATTTTCCTATCTTCCCTTATTGCTTTCTCACACAAAAGAAATAACACTTTTCTGAATTTGCCTGTGACAGATGTTTGCAATGAATAATGGGCTTTCCTTCAAAAATATTTTTCTACACAAAATAGTAATTTAATTTAGTAAATTAATTGACCAATTAAAATGTATATAATTATCTAAATATTTCTATACCCAAATGACAACCCTCAAGCAGGAAAGCTATCAAGAGTAATGACAACCACACTGGTGGCTCACTTTAAAAAAAAATGTTAAGTTTAGGGCTGTAATTTTTTAACTGCAATCCACTTCAGGATTTCTTTTTAAGTGTAGCAATATAATTCTAAAATTCTTGTTATTTTATGGTGCAGCTCACTACCTTTATCAAGCTACTTACCAAGTTGCTCATTGTAAAAAAGGAACATATCAACAGCATCCAAATCGAGCTGGGAGGACAAATATGATAGCTCTTCAAAAGAAAGCTATCAAAAATGATATAACATTTAAAAGGGAATTACAATTGATACAGTCAAGCAACCTCTCCCATCGCTTTGTGTTTTAGTGATCTGAGTGATTAGAGATGTAAAATTTCTGGAAATTTTGAAGCTCGGAAAAAAACCCGGGTTTTTTCCATTTTTTGGAGGGGGGGGAACGGAAATTTTTGGAAAAATTGAAAAAAATGCTACATTAGCACTTTTTTGTCTTTTTAAGATTGAAAGTCATTCTGTTACTTTAGGAACATAAAATATGACTATGGACAATTTGACTTGGCATAAAATTATCACAACTAGCATATTAAAAATATAGTGTAGCCAAACAATTATCAAGAGGGACAAAGTTTCAATGGACATTTAATCAGAATCATTGCTTGTCCTCAGTGCACAGAAAATAGAATAATCTGATATCATACATTTTTTTTAGAAATGATTTGGAAAATATTTGAACACCCTGTCTTAAAATATTTTATTCATCATGTTAAAATAAAATATTCCACAATGTTTTTTTTTCTTTTTTCAATTTTTCCAATTTTTTGGAAAAAAACAAAAAAGCCTTCAGGAAAAAAAACGGGGAAAAAAACGGTTTTTTTCCGAATTTTTCCAGTTTTTTTCCGGGCCTTCACATCTCTATGAGTGATACGTTCAACAAAATCCTGTAATAGAATTTTTCCGGGCTCCTTTCTTTACTGTTTTTCCCCTTAACTTGCTGTTTTGTTAATACAATATTTAACTTTTGATATTATTATGTATCACATTGGCTTTTTGCTAGTACCTCTAAGACTAAGTGGTTCAGAAATTTTATAAGATAAAAATAAAAACAGAGTATTGAAAATAAAAAGTCTAGCATAAGAAGAGAAACACACAAAAGTATACATTGCAACAGAGTGTATTGCAAAAATTATTGCAGAAATACATGACAAAAGAATAAAAAAGAAACACTACCGTTTGAGAGTGCATATAAATATATTAATAAACATAGGGAGATATACAGATATTTAACATCCAGAGGTTTTGGGTGCTCCATCACTGGAGGTTTTAAAGAAGAGATTGGACAGCCATTTGTCTGGAATGGTTTAGGTCTCCTGCTTGAGCAGGGGGGTTGACTAGAAGACCTCCAAGGCCCCTTCCAACTCTGTTATTCTGTTACTCTGTTAGTTATTCTGCTAGTTATTTTGTTATTCTGACCAGTGAAGGACTTGTGTGGTTGAAGTAATCTATTAGGAAGCACAGTGCAGATATAACAAATGAAGATCAAATTTGAATACAGTTACCTTCAGTTGAAGAAACTTAACTGTATCTGAAATATTCTGAGACTTGGGAAGTTGCATGTCAGTGGACTGAATGTGACACAAATGAATGAAGACTTTGGGTATTGTTCCATATTCCTATCTTACACTTATAACATCAGAGACATGACACCTACATTTTTTCCAGATTTTCTCAGCCTATCAAGTAAAATCAAGACTGTCACACTAGCTATCCAGAGAAGGTTGATTTCTGCTCTAAAATGTAGACCCTTTCCTTAATGCTATCCACCACCACCCCTTTTTTTTAATTATCAGAAAACCTGACAAGCAACAGAGTTGATGAACTCATTTCTGATTCTTACTCCCCTGTGTGTCTCTGTTTCAAATCAATGCAGCCACTCAAGCTACTTCCAAGGAAGATTAATATCTTTTATATTATGTGGCTGCTTTTCAGAATTTCAGAATAAGGGAGAAGGTATTATTTGAACGCGAATACAACTAAGAGTAACTTAAAGGACAAAATGAAGGCAGCTACTCGGGATAGAAGAGGTAAAATCCTTTGCCATGGCATGGAAGTGCAAATGTCCTCCATGTGGCTATGGTTGGCAAACAAAGTAAAACAAGTTTTCTATAAATTCACTCCAGTGACCATGGACACAATTGTGTAGTTTTCTTAGCAACAGTATGGAATAGGTTAGGCTTCTCTTTCTTTTGTGTACTTTTGTACTTCCGTTCTAGCTAATAGCTCTGGCAATTCTTGATGATCTTCTATCCAAGTTCTAAGTAGTACTGACCCTGTTTACTGCCTAGACCAGTAGTGGGTTTCACTTACCTTTGCTACCGGTTCGGGAACGGGAGCATGCGGGTGTGCGCGCAATGCTTCTGCGCATGCGCAGAGCATTTTTTGATGACGTCCGGGCGGGTGGGCGGAGCCTCCCGCCACCACCGGTTCTCTGAACCGGTGCGAACCGGTAGCAACCCACCACTGGCCTAGACCCTGATATGCCAGGTCTGAAGCTGTATAAATGTAAACTACTAGACAACCCATGACTCCTTGGTCATTCTTTCAGAGATACACTGTGTGCACAATTATTAGGCAAACTGTATTTTGGAGGATTAATTTTATTATTGAACAACTACTGTGCTCTCGGTCAATCCAAAATGTTAATAAACCTCAAACCTGAATATTTAAGAAAGTAAAAGTGAGGTTATGGCTTTCGTAAAAGAATATCTATGTGTGCACAATTATTGGGCAACTATTAGTGTGCAGAATTATTATGCAACTAAATGAAAAATGAAAATTTTCCCAACTCACTCATTTATTTTCATCTGTTAAAGTGAGAATAATAAACAAACAACTCAAAATTGACAAATAAACATTTCTGACAGCTCAAAATAACAATCAGTAACCAATATAGCCACCCTTCTGTTCAATAACAGTCATAAGCCTTCCATTCATGGAGTCTGTCAGTTTCTTGATCTGTTGACTATCAACTTTTTGTGCAGCAGCAACCACAGCCTCCCAGACACTGTTCAGAGAGGTGTATTGTTTTCCTTCACCATAAATCTCCTGTTTAATAAGAGCCCACAAGTTCTCAATAGGGTGAGGGTCAGGTGAGGAAGGGGGGG
>QLTV01014916.1:79645-97816 GCA_003457575.1 Thermophis baileyi | reverse complement strand
TTTTCACATTTTCACAACACGTTTCTTGCGACCCTGTTGACTATTTGCAACAAAACGTTTTATGGTCCTGTGATCACACCCCAATATCTTAGAAATTTCAAGAGTGCTGCATCCCCCTGAAAGACTTATTACAATTTTTGACTTTTCAGAGTCAGTTAAATCTCTTTTTTTAGCCCATTTTGCCTGAGGAAAAGAAGCTGCCTAATAATTATGCACACCTTGATATAGGGTGTTGATCTCCTTAGGCCACATCCTCTCTCATTACACAAATACACATCACCTGATATGCTTATATCCACTAAGCATTCAAGTTTATACAGGTTGTAGGTAGAAAATATGCATGACAATGATTTGGTCAAAATACTCACTTGCCTAATAATTGTGCACACAGTGTAGTTCCTTACCAGACTCCTCGGTGCCTTCAACAGTTGCAGAGCTTCTAATGTATTTAAAAAGTTCTTAAAAATTCAGGGAGATATTCAGAGATGTATCTGCCTTCACGGCAGCCCCATCTTGAACTCAGACAAACATCAGCAGTTGACCACAAGAAATGTTTTATGACATTTTGTATTATGTCATGAAATACTTTATGATGCTTATGTCATGAAATATTTTATAAAATTTGCCAAATTTCAATACTGTGAGAGTTATGGTCCCAGATTTTGGACACAATCTGTAAATTAGCCCATTTAAGGTAACTTGTTCAAAAATTGTTGCCCTAAGGTTATGGAAAGGAGAGTTTTAGCAATATATTGATTACATACACTACATATAAAGCTGTCTAAAAATAGAAAAGCAAGAATAGAGTCCGAGATGTTCAGATCTTAATGTTTTCCTTCATGCTGTAAAAGGTTTCATTCCCAATACATGCAACTAAGGTCCACTAGTAGTATATCTATATTAGAGAAGACATATCTGAGCCTGAAGTAGTATAATAGCCCTACAAAGCAACCCAGTACAGTGATATTCAAGTTCCTGGTGGGAGGGAAAAGTTCATGCGGTCCACTGTTGTTATCCGAGTACCAGAGAGAATTATAACACGAAAGAGACAAAGAGGAAATGAGAAGATAATTACAAGCAATTGTTTAATTGTTGATGTGCTGCACAAACAATAGCAGATAATATAGAGCAATGTTTCTCTACCTTGGCAACTTTGAGACATATGGACTTCAACTCCCAGAATTCCTTAGCTAGTATATTAGCTACAGAATTCTGGGAGTTGAAGTCCATGTATCTTAAAGTTGCCAAGGTTGAGAAATGCTAATATAGACACTGGATACAAGGAAGGATACTTAACCTTCACACAAAAAAGGAATGGGGAAAAAAACCTGAGCCTGGTTTCCCACCATTTCAATCTTGTCCATTCTGCATGGACAGATGCATTCAGTTAATGGGACATTGAATAATGCCAATTACTCAGGACTATCTGTCATGTCTTCCCTGGGTCCTTCCCTGGAGGAGGAAGTGTCAGGAGATTATAATGAGGCTCTGGAGGTGCCTGCTGTGACTCAGAGCATAGGCCAGGGAGTGGACGCTGAAGCAGAACCAGTTCCTGTGACATTTTTCAGGCTACGCAGCTACCATCTATTATTCATAGCTACTGAGCATCAATGATGCCAAGAGAAGAAACAGAAGAATGAGCTGCAGGGGAGTGTCAGATTGCAGGGTCAGATTCCTTGGGAAAGCCAGCTTCCTTATGAGTCAGAATAATGACAAGGATCAGCTGGGCCATAGGACTTTATGGGCAGGATCATAAGATAGCTACTGGACGCAACGTTCTTTCAGCTCATCCAACCACCTTATTTTGAAGCCTGAGATTATGGACTGTTTACTTGCACAGTTCAAGCTCCACCTGAACCACAAGCATTCCTGTAGCGTGACCCTTTTTCAATCTAGTACGTAATTGGTTTTGGAGTCTATGGATTGATTTGAACGGTCTAGTTCAGGGGTGTCAAACTCGCAGCCCGCAGGCCAGATGCATCATGCGCTGGCCATGCCCGGTTTAGCGAAGGGGGGAAAAGTCACGATATGTCACGTGACAACATGAGTTTGACACCCCTGGTCTAGTTATAGCTTCTTGATAGGAGTGGTTCAGTGGCTTTTATCCTTGACTAGTTGATTCTCCTTGCCCCCTTGTCCCTTACCCCTGACAGACAGAATACTTTCAAATTAGATAATGTAGAAGTGCATTTGTTTTTCCTAGAGGCCTTAAAGATTAAAAGTAAGAGCATTCAAATTACTTTGCAATTTGGTATTCCATTTATATTAGCTACAATGTACATGACTTTGAGTTTTAATCTGTTTTTTTTTTCCTGAGCCTGGATGAGTTCTCACTCTTTGATTTAGTACAAATTTAGGAGTCAAGACTGCGTAGGAAATGTAGGGCTACCTTACATGGGCTAAAATATATAGACATAAGTAGAGAAATACAGAGAATTCTAAACATTTCATGTCTCCAGTTGTTGTCCATATTTAAGTATAGATACATAATTTTACAGATATGGTGGTCTTACTCATGGTTCCTCAGGAGTTATACTTTCTCAAACGTTCTAGTCATAAGTGAGGAGTTACTATTTGTTATAGTAACAAATGACCTAGTAATGAAGATACAGTACCTTTGTCTAATGCACCACCCATAAAACTATAAAACAGCTGCACATTGAACAGGTAAGCTCCTTTCCACAGAAATATTTTTTTAAAAAAATATGAAAACAGCTAAACAGAGGTTAGGTGGGGACGGAAAGTCATTTAAATACTATGTGTATTTATTTAAAAGATCAAGAAATGTAGACATGTTGTCAAATGCTTTACATGCATTTGATGACATGCATGTTAAAAAGAAGAGGGACATTAATCAGTTAAGCTTGCATCTTGACTTTTTTATCCCTCTCCATGGACATCCCTGTCTGATATATTACTCTTTATCTTTTTGGAAACAAGCTTCTACAAATCCCTGAATTTATTTTCTGATGTTGGATCAGGAGAACTTGGCCAGTGGCTGTAATGCTTTTTTCTATCCGTTGTAAAACTAGCAGTGTATGACACATGGAGGAAAATTGCTTGACTTATTCATTCCAGAATATATTTTTTAAAGTGATGGAATAGCTCTTCTTGTACAAAAGGGCAGAAGAACTGAACCTCTATAAATTGTTGTTCCCCAGGATTCAAAGCCTTTGGGCTCCCATCCTTTGTTTTAAATGCTAAATTCTGCTTTAAAAAAAACAAATACGATCTGATGCATTTTGGAATAATGGCATGGAATTTTCTTAGAAGTCAGCACTGAACATTAATTTATGACTATTTTTCAAACTCCACTGAAGTAAGAATGTAATAGCTTTTGCTTGATTTACTTTCTATAACCTGCCACTCACAACTAGGGGCCCGACAAGACTGCAGACAGACAATATTCCAGTCACAAGGCTGAATTCCTTAGGATGGTGAAAAAGACTATTCAGGGAGAAGAGAATTTCTCCCTCCCTTTTATAATGAAAAAGCATCAATAAAAAATCTGTTTAAAAAAAAAACCCCACACAGGCAAAGGAAATCTGTCTTAATCAAAGTAGGAAAAAAAACCAGTGTGTATACTTCAGTGGAATGAGGTTGTATGCTAATCCAATGTTTCTTAAAGTGTGGTCCTAGGACCCTGGAAGTTCCCCAAGACGCTCTCAGTGTTCCTCAAAATCACATTTATTTACCAGCTTATGTAGAAAAAATATACACTATTAAAATCCCATCATACTAATGCGAGAAGTAGCAGTGAATATGTCAATTCTAATTTTTACTGTGGTAAATATCAATAATCCATACAAACAAAGCTCCTTAGGGGGTCCTCCATAATTTTTAATATGGGTAGTCCTCAACACGACCAGAATTGAGCCCAAAATTTCTGTTGCTATTCGAGATCATTGTTAAGTGAGTTGTGCCCCATTTTGTGATCTTTCTTGTCACAATTGTTAAGCAAAACACTGCAGTTGATAAGTTAGCAACCCGGTTGTTAAGCAAATCTGGCTTCCTCATTGACTTTGTTTGTCAGAAGGTAGCAAAAGGTGATCAGTTGACCCCAGAACACTGCAACCCTCATAAATATGAATCGGTTGCCAAGCATCTGAATTTTTTATCACATGGCCATGGGATCAGGGGTGGGTTCCTCCTGGTTCACCCAAACTGGTAGCGACCCGCTGGTGACGTCATTGAAGTGGATCGGCCGGTCCGTGGGCGCCATCTTTTTTTGTGAATTCTTTTACTGTTTGGAAGGTTTTTCCTCTTCTGCTGCTTGAAAAAGGGCCCTCCCGCCCGCCCCCGGGTTTATACTAACCTTTATTCCTTCGCCCGAAGCACAGCTGATCAGCTCCTCAGCTGTGTTTCGGGCTACTGAGCATGTGCGGAAGCAAAATTGTGCGAGGGAACGCGTGCGCGTGCGCACAAAACATCGCAATGCGAACCGGTGGGGAAGGTAAGTGGAACCCACCCCTGCATGGGATGCTACAACAGTCATGTGAAAAACAATCATAAGTCGCTTTTTTCAGTGCCGTTGTAACTTTGAATGATCACTAAACTGTTGTAAGTTGAGGACTATCTGCAGTGGGAAAGATTTCTTGGAGATTTAACAAACATTGTTGTAAGCAACGAATTGCTCAAGCAGCTCTGCAATTTAAAATGCTAGCAAAATAACACAGAGGCCTAGAGGTCTTCTTACAATGCTTAAATGACCTTCTCCGTTTGCGTAGCCTTCTCTGTGGCTGCCCCAGCCCCTTGGAACAGCCTCCCCCCTAAGATCAGGAGGTCCCTACCTTCTTACAATTTTGGAAGGCTGTGAAGACCTGGATCTTCACTTGAACTAGGACGAGAGTAAAAGCCAGTACATATAGAGTTGACATGGTGATGCCATGGGGGGGGGGATGCGAGCAGAGGTGAAATCCAGCAGGTTCTGACAGGTTCTGGAGAACCGGTAGCAGAAATTTTGAGTAGTTTGGAGAACCGGTAGCAGAAATTTTGAGTAGTTCGGAGAACCGGCAAATACCACCTCTGGCTGGCCCCAGAGTGGGGTGGGAATGGAGATTTTGCAATATCCTTCCCCCAGGAGTGGGGAGGGAATGGGGATTTTGCAGGATCCTTCCCCTGGAGTGGGGTGGGAATGGAGATTTTGCAGTATCCTTCCCCTGCCACGCCCACCAAGCCACACCCACCAAGCCACACCCACAGAACCGGTAGCTAAAAAAAATTGGATTTCACCACTGGGTGCGAGGTTTTCTTTTGCATAATGTGGGCCTGCTGTCTTATCTTTATGTTTTTAATTAGTAGTTGTTCTGAGCCACCCAGGATTATTATGTATTGATTAATGGTCCCAGAGATCTCATAAATAAATATATAAATACATTTTATATTAAATGAATTAAATGAATGGTTGTTAAGTTAAACAGTAGGTGTAGTAGGAGAATATTATGTTTCTTCTTGTGGAAGACAAATTTTGCTTCCTGATATGTAATAAGATTGATATTTTCAAGTTCTCTCCATACACCTTGCTAATCCTTACAGAGAATAAAAACACAATTTATCTTTGTTGTTAAAATGTATTTAAACTTGACCTACTTCATGAAGAGTGGGGAGAACTTTCTACTTCATGCTCTCTCTACTCTTCATGAAGCACTATTTTGTACAGGTTAAGGAGTACATTATAATTGGGTCCCATATTGTATTTCCATAGCTTTTATGTACACGAGATCACAAATCAAAAACATTTTTTGCAACCTTACACTGTTTTTTCCCCTCTCATTCAGCCCTGGACTTTTATTGAATGCTTTTTTTTTTACAATTTTATTACAAGTCCTTTATTCACTCTCTAACAATCTATATTACATTTTTCTCTATCTATATGTCACAATAGTTTCTTAAGCAGATCTACAGCCTGTTACATACATTACTTTTATATTAATACATTTTGTACATTATCTTACAATATTTTCTAATTCTACATCTTCTTCGTACGTTTTCTCTTCATCCTTCTGTCATCAATCCAATCATACCACTTTTCCCATATTACATAATAATCTGAATCTTTTTGTCCTTTAAGTTCTATTGTTAACTTGTCCATCTCCACGCATTCAAATATCTTTTTAATTATCAGACTCTCTGTGGGTGTGTTTATATTTCTCCAACATTGCACATAAGCAATCCTAGCTACAGTTGTAATATGTAAGAAAATATTTAGAGTTTTTATCATATTGTCCTTTAAATATCCCTAACAAAAAGATTTATGGAGTAAATTCTACTGGTAACCCTACTACTTCTTGTAGCCAACTATGTATCCTTTTCCAGTATTTCTTCACTTCCAGGCACAACCACCACGCGTGAAAGAAGGTACCTTGCTCTTTTTTGCACTTCCAACAGATCGAATTTAAATTTGGGTATATCTTCGCTAGTCTTGAGGGGGCCAAATGCCAGCGATAGAACATTTTATAGTGATTTTCTTTATAGGATACCAATTTTGTTATTTTGTAATTTCTGTTCCAAATTTGTTCCCAGTCAGCCAAATGAATATTATGTCCCACATTTTTCGCCCAAGCTATCATCGTCCCCTTTACTATATTTTCAGCTCTGTCAAATTGTAATAAATAGTTATATATTTTGGTAATCAGTTTTTCTTCTGGACCCATCCAAAGTTTATCTAGTTGTTGCGTCTCTACCTCAATTCCGAATTCATCACTATCTTTCTTATATCTTGATTGGAGTTGAAGGTATGGCCACCAATCTATAATTATGCCCTGTTCCTCCAGCTCCTATCTACTTTTTAATTTCCCGTGTCTATCCAAAATATCCTTATATTTAACCATTTTGCACATATCTATCGTATTTGGGTGAATCATCGCCTCCATAGTGGACAGCCAATTGGGGATTTTCAAATAATGTTTTTTTTTTCCGTCTCCTGCCAAATTTGCATCAGTGAATCTCTTATCTTATGTCTATAGAAATATTTTTGTGGTTTATTTTCTGTGTCCAATTGTTTTTATTTCATGGTGCACACCATGAAAATGAAGGAATCAGCTATAGATCAATTTTTTTCTACTATTATTATACCTTTTTTAATTCTATTGCCTTTTATTTTTTTTCTATTCCTTTTTCAGATGAATGATTGTGAGTCAACTTCTTATCTCTCAAGTGACATAGCATCCTTCTGATATGTTCCAAGAATTTACTTTGTTTCTTTAGTCAAAATTCAGTTGTATGGAAAAAGAAAGAAAGAAAGAAAGAAAGAAAGAAAGAAAGAAAGAAAGAAAGAAAGAAAGAAAGAAAGAAAGAAAGAAAGAAAGAAAGAAAGAAAAAAAATAAAAATCTCCTAATAGTGCAAGTCATAAACTGTTTCTGTCCTGGATTTTTTTTATTTTTTTTTATTTGCAACTTTAACCTCTGAACAGAACTGATTCCCTGGAGTGAATTAGAATTTCATGCTATAAAAATCTGCATACACTCAATTAATTATTTCTGCTGAATTCTGTGAAATCTTTTAAAATATTGCAATAGTTTCCAGAAGCAGTTTAACTTAGGTGATGGAACTTCTCTTCATATTTGTTTAAAGGGTCTGATAGTATTAAAGTCCTAAAATAACATGACCCTCTGTATTTTTTTTTTAAGTGGTAGGCAATGATCTAATAATCCTTAACCCAGAGCTACCTTGCAAGAAACACATTTTTAGCAGAGATGTGTAACTACTCTTATCTCTAACATAAGTGAAAATTTCTCAACAATTGATGTCAAAGTTAATAGGGCTTTTTCCCCATTCCTCCAGAAATCCTTCAGTAGCAGAAATATTTCCATTGAATTTATGGCACTTAGAACAGAATGTGTATAACAAGACATACAGAGTTTAAAAGAAGGTCACACTTATTCAGTGTTCCTTGCCTTTATTGATACTTGTCAGTACAAACAAATATATTTAAGGAATTTGGTTATCAAAATGTCTACACAAAGGTTACCTCTGCTTTTTATGTGGTTAATATTAATATAATGGTTAAAACACATGTTGTTGAACAGGTCAAATTATTCTGACAGTGCAACTTGCTGGAATAAAATGTTATTAATTAATAAGCAACATGGTTTTAACCCAACAAATAAAATTTAAATTAATTTATATATAAATTAATTATACATATATTATATATAATTATATATATATATATCCGGATTTCAGCTCCTGAAACAGCTAATGTTTTTTTCAATTCTTTTTCTTTAATGTATTATATAAAGAGCCAACAGGTACTAATTTGCAATTTTTAAACAAATGTTTGCTCATTTTTATGGTTAATAAATTTAGCTGATGAATTCTTCTGAAACTATAAAATCGAGAGACTATTTATACATAGGAGTTTCTTTTTTACTCTCATACATATAAATCTACTTAATTAAATTCCATAGATGCAAAACATTCTTTCACCAAAGTTCTACAGGTACTAAAAAAAATTTTAAAAGGAGTCTGGTACTATCTTCTGTAGCTAACAAATTTTATTAAAAGACATAAGCACTCATGAGCTTTTTAAATAAAATTAATAAAACCAGACTCTCCCTCATTTTTAGTACTGTAGTCTAACATGGCTCTTCTCCAATGATGTCCACAGATGTTCAAAACGTAATTTTTTAAAAAATACAATGTTATCAAGAGTTTATATTTAGCCTATATTTAAAACTTAACAATGAACTTGCTGCTTAATATGCTATTTAAAACTACCCTCTGTACACCTATCTCTGTGTGTCTTTTGTTAATACTTGTGCTTCTATATTTGATAGTGAATTCCTTTCTCAGACTCCTAAGTGTGATAAATCCTAAATCCTATATATACAGCGGAGGGGAAACTTTTCTGATTGGGACAGTTCTTTAATTGTCAAATGTTTGTTGTAAGATATTTAATGTTCATTTGCAACATGCATTCAAAATATGCCACCAGCCCCTTTGTTACATACACCTACTCTACGCTTGTACTCTGTTCATTCTATCAACTTTTAAGCAAACAAAGTATTATCATAATTGGTGACAAATGAAATGTGCTATATGGTTGTTTTAAACAGCGATGCTGTACTTTGCCCCAAAGGCAGTATATAAATATTGCGATAAATAAATAAATTCTAAGAGCGATACAGACACATTAAAATGTTCACAGCCTCAGCAAACTTGCAATCTAAGTAACATTACTTATGCAATAAAGATGAAAGGAAACTTGCTATACATCATAAATATAAAAAAGCTACAAACTGAAAGCACAAACTTGCATACACTTGCGTATACTTAAAGGTAAACAAGAAAGTATTAGGTACCCTCCATATATATTTATCTGCAAGCAGAGTTTCTAGCCACAAAATAAAGTTAATAAATCATGCGTTTAAATATGCTGTGAAACTAGTGTTTTAAAACAATGTAATTGCCAACAGTAATTTAATTCTTCAAACTCTTGAGCTCATTCTGAAAAAATACTTTAAAAACTTGCAGGCTCTTAGGGAAGAATTCAAACTGTGAAAATTAAGCTTTGATTTACATCTTAGATTAATAATCTGAAAGAACTCTGAGCCAATTCTGCCTCTCTAGCAACACGTAGTGTTTCACATCCACAATGATTATTCCATACACGTTGCCAACGTGGGATCTCCATGAATTATTATAGGGATTTAGTTTCTACACAGAGGAGGGCATCAGGCTGCTGTTAATCTGGTTATTTCCACTTTGCAACATGTCAAACTGTACTTCATTCAGATAGGATTTTATGCAGCCACATTAGGGTGGACAATATTTGTTTATGGCTAAATTATAGCGATAGAACCCTGTGTCCTAGCCTCAGAGGACTTGGTGGAATCGAATATGGACCAATTTTGAAGCCAGTGTTCATAAAACTCCTTACTTCCAACATTTTTTTTCTTCCTGGTTTTCTAACTGGGAGCAATATAATTTCTGGAGACAATTGCAATGCAATTGGGAGGGCACCTTAGCTCCCCATTGCCATATATGCAATGAGATAGTTATATGTTAGTGCAGGGGTCCCAAACTCAAAGCCCGTGGGCCGGAACCGGCCTGTGAGATGCTTAGATCTGGCCCGTGGGGCCGCCCTGGAAACAGCGAAGGACCGGCCCGCGGCGCCTCTGTCAGCAAAAAAGGAGCTCGGGAGGGCTGCGTGTGGCCCTCCCGACTCCGTTTTTGCTGGCAGAGGGTTGCAGGAGGCTGTCACAGCCTAAAACGGAGCTCGGGAGCCCATTTTCGCTGGCAGAGCACTCAGGCCACCACAGGCACTGACACAAGTGAGATTGACCTGGCCACGCCCACCCCAGGCCCCCAAGGTCAAACACAACCCTGATGTGGCTCTCAATTAAATCGAGTTTGACACCCCTATGTTAGTGGATAGTTTCACTTTGACTTATAGCCTTTTCATTGTTTTACCAGACCCCCCCCCCAAAAAAAAACCAGGGCAGGCCTGTTTTCGCTGTCTCCAATTTGGGTAGCACCGAGTACGTACTAAATCTAAAAACTCCTCAAAAAACTCTATTAAGTCACTATAGGAGATTAAAATAGTGTCTGAATTTCAGAAGCTTCTGCCTCTTCAGATCAATCACATAAAAAGACATTGGCAGATGCATGAAATATGAAGGTTGTACTAAACTATTATTTAAAAGTAAATAACAAATTATTACATAAATGCTTACAGTGAAACAGATGCAAACTAAACTCACATTATCCCAGATCTGAACATGGAGTTTTTAAAATTGAGAACCTTAAATTACATTTTTATTTTATTTAAAAAGACAAGAAAATAAGTCTTCGGGCAAACTTCTATAGGAAGATAGCTCCCTAGCAGAAGATAATGGAGAAATTTCCTGGAATGCTATCGTAGAACTGGAATAAATGATAAGCAGAGCTTCAGGATATAAACAGTATTAAAGACAGTATTAAATAGATTATCTCATATATTACAGACCAGGAGGATTCATTAATTTTTACTGCTTTTATGAAGAAAAAAGCTGGTGGTATATTAAAAGCATTCAAATATATAGATTTGATATTAGATGAATTTTCACATTACAACTTCTACTTGTAACACGCCTACCTTAAAGTAGTATCTGTGGAGGTTCTCAGTCATCCAAAGTCGTTCAAACATCTTTGGTTGTTCCAAAGGCAACTGGACTTTGATTTTCCTTGAAGCCATCCCTCAACAGATACCACTTTATAATACCTATTTATAATACAGCCCTTTCAGCAGTCCCAAGACAATTCCACACCAGTTTGCCCTCTGTTCAGATGACTCTGAGGACAGAGATCAACCCCCAAGTGGTTTCAATGACCCTCAGAGTGTTAACGACTGGCTGAATGCAAAGAGAATAAATCCTTTCTATTTCCCACCCTTTAGAGTTAGAACTGGATAAAAAATGAACTGTCTTCAAGGAAAATCAAGAAGGTCTAGTTGCCATTTTAAAGCACCTTTGAGACTACTTTTTACAACCCAAAATCAAAATGAAATCATTATGAATCTTAAGGAAAAAGCAACAGGAAACCAAAATTTTCAGCAGAAAAGGGCATGGAGCAGGGGTGTCAAACTCACATCGTCACGGCAGCATCATGTGACGTATCAGGACTTTTCCCCCCTTCGCTAAACTGGGTGTGGGCCAGTAGTGGGTTTCAATTACCTTCATTACTGGTTTGCTATTGGGAGCGCGTGCGGGCGGGCGGCGCTTCTGCGCATGCGCAGAGACGTCCGGGCGGGTGGGTGGAGCCTCCCACCGCCGCCGCTACCGGTTCACCCGATCCGGGGCGAACCGGTAGCAACCCACCACTGTCATGGGCGTGGCCAGCACGTGACACACCCAGCCCACAGGCCGGGAGTTTGACAGCCCTGGCATGGAGAAAAAGATTAAGAAGCCTGAAGTTTGGCTGCTTTGAGAAAAATCATAATTAAGATTAATTCAGCTTACCAGGTTCAGACAACTGCCAGGCTGCAGTGATAAAAGATGGTAATGAAAACTTCTGAATCGGTAAACTCTCTAGATTTCACTGAGACCAAGACCAGATTGCAAACAGGAGCAGATAGGCCTGGGGAAGGCTAGGTTCATTCTGATAATAATAAACCTTGATTTATCTTGATGCCAGCATACTTCATCAAGCTGTAGGCTCCATTAGTATCTCAAAAGAGAACTGTATGGAAATTTATCATTTTTAAAAAGCCTCACGTACACTAGGAAATCTTCAGACAAAGCAATCAAAGTTATATTGTTAGGACTCATACACATTCATTTGGCTGCACGTTATTTCACAAGAGGGACAGGCAACTTGGTGTCCAGCAAATGTTTTTAGATTTCAGTTCTCACAACTGCAGCATCCAGAATGTCAAGGGATTGTAGGCCTTATATCACTTCAACGGTAGATTGCCAGGGCTTTAAAAATGCATCAGGACAGGGACCTCCATTGAGAAGGGGAGGAATGCAAAGATGGGAAAATATATTGTCAGAGAAACATCTTTTAATTTAAAGAATAAGCCACAAAATTTTGAAAACAAGTGGCAATTGTGGGTTTTTTAAAATAAATTCTTAAATACTTTAGTAATATTGCATATATACATGTACTGCATATGTGGTGTGTGTGTGTGTGTGTGTGTGTGTGTCTGACCCTCATTACCACTTCCTTTAAGACTTCTTTGACAACTGAATGTTTGCTAAACTGAAAAAAGGAATGAGATGCTACAGTTAGTTACTGTAGTTTCAAACTTTCAGCTTATACCTCTGAAGAGAGAGATGGTGAGGACCATAACAAAACTGTTAGCAGTATCCCATTCATTCATTTTTTCATTCATTCATTCATTCATTCATGTGTGTGTGTGTGTGTGTGTGTGTGTGTGTGTGTGTGTATTTATACACACACACACACACACACTGAATTAATGAATGTCTTGGTAATCTTTTTACTTTCCAGTGTTTCTCAAAATATTTCCTAAGCAAGCTTCACTTATTTTTGTAAAAGACAAAAAATACATATTTTCAGGCTCCCAGATGATACTTTTCAAATCTTTTTCAGAAACTAATTATTATTAATGCGTGTTGGACAGTTCAAGGCAGTGCTATAGCAAATAGCAAGAATTACTTTATTGTTGCTGCAGATAAATGTTATTAACTCACTTTTATGCTTTCCAGCCCCAAGAAAATTTAGAAAGACATTATGTAAAGGGGCTCTGACTGCCCCACAGAAGGATGACTCGCTGAAAATTTAAAAAAAAATCAGATTGCATAGGGTAAAAGAAGCTGGCAAAAGAAAAATTGTGGTCAAACATGGACCAGATCCAACCAAGGAATTCAGAGGAACCCTACCACCCCCATCCCCACCCTCACCAAACCCAATGCACCTTTATGGCATTGTCCACCAGTTGGGCAATGCCTTAAAATGCTTGTACAGGTGGCCATCAACTTACGCCCACAACTGGGCCCCTAATTTCCATTGCTAAGCAGGATAGCTGTTAAGTGAGTTGTGCCCCGTTTTATGACCTTTCTTGCCACACTTGTTAAATGAATCACTGGAGTTACTAAATTAGTAATACGGTTGTTAAGTGAATCTGGCTTCCCCATTGACTTTGCTTGTCAGAAGGTCGAAAAGGGGGATCACATGACCCCAGGATACCACAACTGTCATAAACACATGGCAATTGCCAAGTGTCTGAATTTTGATCATGTGACCTCGGGGATGTTGCAATGGTTGTAAATGTGAAAAACGGTCATGTCACCTTTTTCAGTGTAAATACGGTCAGTTTTCAGTTATAAATACGATCACTAAATGAATGGTTCTCAATTGAGGACTACCTGTAATTGCACCAATCTAAGTCCTTATGTCTATAGAGATTCTCAGTCACCAAGATCAGAGTTCTCCAAAAGGTGCTTTTTCAAAAGGCAAGTGGACTTTGTTTTTCCTTGAAGACGTTTCACTTCTCATCCAAGAAGCAAGGCTGAATGCTGGGGAATGGAAGGATTCTTCCTCCTTTTAGTCCCATTACTCAAAATTAGTAGACCAGCGAAATGCTGTGGACATAGTATACTTAGATTTCAGTAAGGCATTTGACAAAGTAGATCACAATCTACTTCTTGGTAAGCTAGCAAAATGTGGAATAGACAACATCACCACCAGATAGATTTGTAGCTGGCTGGCAAACCATACTCAATGAGTAGTCCTTAATGGTACTACATCCACATGGAGAGAAGTAAGCAGTGGGGTACCACAAGGTTCTGTCTTAGACCCAGTACTCTTCAATGTCTTCATTAATGACTTAGATGGGGAAATAAAAGGGGAACTCATCCAATTTTCAGATGATACTAAACTGTCAGGAATAGCCAACAACCCAGAAGACAAGCTCAGGATCCAAAAAGATCTTGACAAACTTGAACAATGGGCCCTACCCTATCCAACAAAATGAACTTTAATGTGGAGAAAAGCAAAGTTTTAGGCAGGAAAAATCAAAGGTATAAGTATAGATTAGGCCAGACCTGGCTTAAAAACAGTAACTGTGAGAGGGACCTTGGAGTCCTAGTGGATGATCACTTGAATATGAGCCAGCAGTGTGCAGCAGCAGCCAAAAAAGCTAATACAATCCTGGGTTGTATAAACACAGGCATAGAATCAAGATCACATGAAATATTAGTGCTGATTTATAAAATCCTAGTAAGCCCAGCCCATACTTGGAATACTACAACTAATTTTGATCACCATACTACAAAAAAGATGTTGAGACTTTGGAAAAAGTACAAAGAAGATCAACTAAGATGATCAAAGGCCTAGAGACTAAACCATATGAAGAATGGCTGCAGGTTTTGGGTTTGGCTAGTCTAAAGAAAAGAAGAATTAGGGGTGACGTGATAGCAGTATTCCAGTATTTGAGGGGCTGCCACAAAGAAGAGGGGGTCAAATTATTCTCCAAAGCAGCTGAGGGCAGGACAAGAAGCAATGGTTGGAAACGAGAGAAGCAGAAATGCAACCTGGAAATAAGGAGGAATTTCCTGACAGTGAGAATGATTAGCCAATGAAATAGTTAATCTCCTAGAGTTGTAGGTGTTCAAGAAAAGATTGGGCAACCATTTGTCTGGGATGGAAAAAGGTCTCCTACCTTTAGCAGGGGATTCGACTGGAAGACCTCCAAGGTCTCTTCCAGCCCTGTGAATCTATGAAAGTCTGCGCCTCCAAACCATTAAATCTCAGTCCCAAGACTTTAAATGGGGCCCTATCCTATCCTATCCTATCCTATCCTATCCTATCCTATCCTATCCTATCCTATCCTATCCTATCACGAACCATATACTGCTGGCCCTATATTTCCTGGTGCATAATACACACAAACACAGAGAGATGCAACACAAGAGAAGAGCAAAGCACACAGGCTTTGATTAGACATACACATTTCCACCTATAGAGAAACAACAGATTAACATCTGAAGAAGAAAATCCTATGCCCTTTTTCGGCTAAAAGAATTGGAAAGAATTCAAGCCATGGTCTGCATGCCTACCCAACCTCATTTATATTCTAGTTTTGTTTTTAAATTTTACCAGCCAGTACCTGAGTACTTGACAGAACAGAAAGATGAAGGATAAATCAAACAGATCAGATAGATATATGCCATCCGGATTGGATACCGGAAGGGAGAAACCTTACTTCTTCCTCAGCAATCCTCCCACATTTTATGTTTAAATGTTTAAGTTGTTTTAACTTGTTTATTAATGTTTTTTTCCCCTTAAGTCTATGATCTCCCCCAGAGTTGCGCATGTGAGATAGGTGGCTTTATAAATTGAATAAATAAGTAAACAATGATTGCTGCTGGTTCCAGTCTGATCCCTGATGTCCAGCAAAGGGTGAGCAAGACTCTGAATAATAGTATTCCATCATGCATTTAGTCCAAGCTGAATGTGAATGCTGTCTATTTGATGGAAACATGATTGTACATTATTATTATTTTTTTAATGTAAGGTATTGTAAATTTCACAACAGGAAAATGTTAAGAAATATTGATAAAAACATATATACATTTTTTAAAAAATTCTTCCACAAAATCCAAATAAGAAGCTCATGATTTGTATGTTTCTTGGTACATGGTTTGTCTTGGGAAATTATACTTGTCCCAAGACTCATGTATTACAGTATGTAAAGTCAATTAAGTATTAAATGTAATTAGAAGACTTTTGTTTTCCCAAAAGCTGTATTTACACTACAACTGTATGTTGGTTGTGTTTGTCATGGATTCATATTTTTATCCATACATCTATTTTATATACATCATAAAACAATAATTTTACAGTCATAATGGTAGCAGCACTAAAGAGGTCCTGGCTGACACTATCCGAAGCTGAGGAGGGCTGAAGAAGAAGCATTAGGGACAGTAAAGGGGGCAAGGAAAAGTCAACCGATGGATATGAACAACAAAACAGAAATGGACGAAATGCACAAAAATTCAGGAATGTGGATGTGGATATGGATGGCAAAAGCAAACAAGTGGATTATAGAACTAACTAACTAAATTAACTAACTATCTAACTAACAGCATTTTATTACAGTCATAGACCAGAACAAACAAAAACACTCAATAAATATACATTTAAAATTCTAGAATAAAATAATAAATAACAGATAAAATCTATGATAAAACCCAGTCTGTCAATTATTCATGGTCTAACTATACTAAAATCACAATCCATAAACTGTGTGGTTAGTTAGAACAAATCAATCTGTAATTCTCACTTGAGACATGAACACCTAAGCTAAATTATCCTCCCTCCCTCCCTCCCTTTGGACCCATTACAAGAGGACAAAGCTCCTTTGAGAAGTCCTTATTTCTAGGAAAGTTGAAAGGAAAGGGCAACCAAGAGAATCAGAAAGGTGAATGGACTCAGCAATGGATGCACTGTTGTAAAACATGAAGGCTCAAGCTGAGGATAAAACATCACATGGTCACTAGGTGTTGATACCAACCTTCCGGAATAGAATCAATTAAATGACAAAAATAAGAAGATACCCAAGTCTTGATACCCTGATAAGAAGATACCCAAGTCTTTTGAGTATTGTCCCAGCAGCAGTACCTAATGGTAGATTATAAAGCAATTTCACCTAGCCTCATAGTCATCGTTCCCACATTTTACAGAGAAGATAAAAAGTTGCAGCAGAAACTAAATGTCAAGGGAAGTACATTTCCCATCATCATGCTTTCCATATTAAACCATGCAGAAAAAGGCAGGAGAAAGACTGAAAACAGGAAGAGAGCATAGCAATTCTGCATATTGAAAGACTGGAAAAAAGTAACCTTCCTAGTGTTAAAACCATGGTAAATACAGGCTGCAGGCCTTGAACAAGGGAATCTGCATGCATATATTACTTTAATACACACACATAGACACACACACACTCAAACAGTTTACTCTTCACACTGCAGTAGGTTGTGCATGTCAGTCATTACTTCTGGGTGAAATAACTGACGAGGGGGTCAGTCCACCTGAAAATTGCTCTCTAAAGACTAACTGAAACAGATGGGCATTGATGGTGTTTTCAAGGAAATTAATCAGCTTGGACTAGCAGGAATGCCAGAAGCTCCATAGGTCCAATCTAGCCTAATGAATTCCAAGCTCTCTGTCTTAATAGCTCCTGACAAGACTAATTTACTCATGTAAGTGATTAGAGAGGGAATTATCTCTTTAATTGTTGCTTAACACTCCTCCAGGTATCACATGGAAAAGGGGAGGAAGACAGTTGCACTCAGGTAAAAAGAAGGATAGGAGATTTATGAGAGAGAGAACAGAGAATGGGAAGGAAGAAAATAGATTTATTAATGTACCTGAGTTATAGGAGTTAAATAAAAAAGCAAGTATAGCTGGGTTGATCATGAGGGGAGACATCCAAAGTGTGTCAATGCCTCTATTAAATATGTGAAGGTTTGCAAATGTTGAAAGTTCAATAAAGCCAAATAAAACCAATGCAGTTTGTTCTATGGAATCATTAAAACAAAACTTCTCACATCACTACCCTGGTCTTTTGCACCATTTTCAGTTTGAAAAATAATTATTTGTACCAATAAGTATGACATTTTCACACATCTTTTTATAACAAACACATGGTTGGGAGCAAATACAACAAATTCAGGGGAGGGAGAGGGAGAGGGAGAGGGAGAGGGAGAGGGAGAGGGAGAGGG
>QLTV01014916.1:59852-72262 GCA_003457575.1 Thermophis baileyi | reverse complement strand
TTTTGTATGCTCTAGTTAGCAGTGTAATGTTGCCAGAGAAGAAGCTACGCAGGATTAAGTTGACTACTCTTAGTGCCTTTTTGGCAATGTTGTTACAGTGGGCTTTGGCACTTAGATCATTAGATATGAGTACTCCAAGATCCTTGACAGAATGAGGGTCGTCTACAAGGTCGTGTCCTCCAAGCTTGTATTTTGTGTTCTGATTCTTTTTGCCAATGTGTAAGACAGAGCATTTGTTGATTGAGATTTGAAGTTGCCATTTGTTTGACCATTCTGATACATAGTCAAGGTCCATGTTAGTCTACGGTAGAATTGTGTCTAATTAATTACTTTTATTAAAAGGCTTAAACTTTAATTTTGTAGATAGGAGGAGATATAAAACCACTGCCAAAAGCCACAAATATTGCAATGTTTCCCTTTTTTTAAACTCTGGATAGTTTTGTAGTCAAACTATCAACAACAAAAATGAAAATAGAGCATGAAACAGTAACACAAGAGAATGAGGAAAATCTAAATTACTAATTGGAAGCTTGTTAGCACTTCCTCCCAATCTTGTAAAAAAAAAATTGAATCACTGAGCATTGATGTACAAGCATCTTGGTATACAAGCACATTTTGCATGCAATATTTTTCTATCTGCATTTGGTTTAATTTTTACCTGTTTTAGGAGTTTCAAGTTAATCTGCTTGTGAAAATAGCCCCAAATACAGAAACTGTGATATTTTAGCATGTGACTCTTTTTTATTTAGATTTATATGAGCATGGCTATTGTCAAAGGGATTCTGAAGGGCAAACAAAGTTTTAAAATAAAAAATAATAAAAATCATTAAGACACACAGCATAAAGTCAAGAAAGAAAAACAGCAATTTAATAGGCATTCCTTCAAAGTGTAAATGCTAAGTTGACTTTCTATTCCTTTCCGTTTCTACAATACAAAATGCAAATGTACAATTTTACCCATTAAACACAAATCTTAATATACTTACCCACTGGAGTGTCTTCGTTGATCAACAAATAAGTGTCAAAGAAATAATTTATGAAGTATGGTAATCGATTGCTCAGACCTGAAAAAGTTGAGAAATATAAAATTATATTCATATAATCCATCTACTCTCTACTCTTTCTTTTGTTTACTCAGACAACATGAATGAGTTCTGTGCCAATAGGAAAGGTTGACAACCTGGGATCTCTGTGGATTTAAGTCCAAAAAGATAACAACCCAACTACAATAAGGAAGATGCTCTATAGGCCATTTGTATCCATGGCGAATAAATTTTCTCCATAGAGCTGAACTAGAGTAAGGGAAAAAATTAATAAACACTTTTCTCATCTGTGTTATAAAATAGACACATATCTTTCTTCACGATTATACAGATTCACTGCATTTTCCTAGGATTCAAAATGTATATTTGGGAACATATTTTACAGTAACATTTTCATACTCTTCTGATAGTAGCATTAAACAAAGCTAATTCATAAGCTCTTTATTTATTAGTTATTTCATTTATATCCCACCTTTTTCAGGCAACAATTATCAACACAGCCATCATATAGCTCAGTGGTTCTCAACCTGTGGGTCGTGACCCCTTTGGGGGTCGAACGACCCTTTCACAGGGGTCGCCTAAGACCATCGGAAAACACATATTTCCGATGGTCTTAGGAACCGAGACACCGCTCCTCTATCCGTCCACATACGAGTACCCGGGGACGGTGCGACACATGGACGGCCCTCGAATGCGCAGGTGCTGACGGAAGGGCAGTGCATGCTAGCTCGCCATCTTGGTGCCACACCCCCTTTCTCACCTCATCGCTTCTCGCCTGGCAATGCACACACGCGGAGAGGGGGCAGGGAGGGGGTCACGGCGGCAGGGCGGGGGTCACAGCATTAGGAAGGTTGAGAACCACTGATATAGCTCATTGCTGCTGCTGTAAGAGCCTTGGTGGCGCAGTGGTTAGAGTACAGTACTGCAGGCTACTTCTGCTGGCTGCCTGCAATTTGGCAGTTTGAATCACACCAGGCTCAAGGTTGACTCAGCCTTCCATCCTTCTGAGGTCAGTAAGATGAGGGCCCAGATTGTTGGGGGCAATATGCTGACTCTGTAAACCGCTTAGAGAGTGCTGTAAAGCACTGTGAAGTGGTATATGTCTAAATGATATGCTATGCTATATACAGAACTTTCCCTGAAGCATTTTGTTTTTTTAAAAAAAACTTATTTTCCTCTTGTTGCATGAGAGGGGAATAGAAAATGTGTCATTCTTCCTTAGCTTACGATAAAACTTAAAAGTTGTCTGTGAGCCATTTGCCTAGACAGTCTTGATTCCATCTCAGTCTCTCTTCCTCTTCCTTCTAGTAACAAACTTCATTACTTCGCTAATATGAGTAAATAAACATATGTATGATTGGTTCTTGAACCACCAGCCCCTTTGCATTACTGCTTATTTATTCGGAAAGGGTTTACAGCAAGAAGTTAGAGAAATACAGTCTTGATTCTCTAATATTATTATCTATTACCATAGCACCTTCACTGTCAAGGAGTTTCTTTACACAATGATATTACAGTCATAGAAAGCACTTCTCCTTTATTACTGTTTTAAACATAAGAAACTGTGATCATTTTCAAGAAGCCACACAAATCAACATATGGTTGATCAGAAAGAAAAAGTTAAAGCCAAGACGTACTAAAGTATAAAGAATGAATGGTCCCTAGGATACAAACTAAAAAAAAGTTGGTTTTAATAGTGGTGGTAGCTAAAGTAATTTCCTGTACAGGTTTGAATGTACATATGACAGATGGGTTTACTTTGGTTTCCAGCCAGTGTTACAGAAGCCAGCACTGTGTCTTATTAAGAGATCCACTTTAGCTGCCAGACTTTATTGAACAAGAAAAATAGGGTATTTAATTGGCCTGTCAGAAATATTTTGCATCTTAATTCTACAGAATCCAGCCACTCGCTTACCCATAAAGCAGATGCCAGTTCTTAACGCAAACTACCAATAGAATAACTGAAGGATTACTGGCCAGCAGCATAACAAAATGGGTTTTTGACAGGGTATTGTGAAATATATATATTATAAACCTCTACAATCAATTAGCAGTTCAGAAAGATATTCCAGGCAATGTTGGAGTGGTTTTCTTGGCAAACCATTAGTGCCATTCCATGAATGAATCTGTCATACCTGAAGTGCTTGGAATAGCACCCTTCACTACTCATGAAATCTTTAGCCTTTCTATTTAAAGGTAAGGAGGTTATTCCTATCAATATCTATTTTGAAGCAAGCTCCCTTGAACAATTGGAATTCTGAATAAATATTCACTAGATCAGGAACACAAATAAATGAGTTATGAGTGCAAACACATTGAAGGTCCATAGACAAGGAAAGATTGAAGGCAAATGAGGTCCAGGCAGAAGAACATCATCATGGCTTCAAAATCTAAGGGACTGATTTCGACAAAACTCAACAGCACTTTTTCGTGCAGCTGTTGATAAAAATAGGATTGCCAAGATGATCGCCAACGTCCAATGACGGATATGGCACAAGAAGAAGAAGAAGACATTGTTATATACAGGGGGAAACCACCATTCAGTGACTGTTGGAACTTATGGTGCTGAATGGGTGGTACTTTATTAAATTTATATGCTGCCCATCTTGCTATCTACAGTGGATCTAGTTTCAGCTATCATGGTTTCTGCCATCACATCACCCCTGCAGTTACATGATCACAAACTGGGTACTTGACAACCTGATTTGATTGTTGCAGTGTCCTGCAGTTATGTGATCATAATGTGAATTGTCCCTGCCAGCTTCCCATAGGAAAAATTTATGGGGAAGTCAGAAATCACAGTCATTTAAGGTCCTCACTTAATGACTAATAGTGATTCACTTAACAATGGTTAACTAGAGACTGACAGAACTGCCATTGCTAAGTTTCATGATCACGTGCTGTCTACTTTATGACCTCATTTGGTAACAGAAATTCCAGTCCCAATTACCCTCATTAAGCAAGGACTATCTATGCTACATAAAGCATTGGAATAGGAACAGAGATATCCAGGTTTAGTTGTCTCCATCTGCCAGGAACATTATTGGGGTGATTTTGAGACAGTTGCCATCCACAATTTACCTTACAGCAGTGGTTCCCAACCTTTTTTTGGCCATGCCCCACCTAAGCATCTCTAAAATCCTGATGCCCCGCCCCCCTGGTGACATATAATTCTTACTATTCAAAAAGTGAACTCCTACTCATGCGGAGGAAGCCTAAAAGGCCATTAACTTGGTTTAAACAAGGTTCCAATTGCCCCCATTAAAAATCAAATTGCCCCCCTATGGGGCATGGGCCCCACGTTGGGAACCACTGCCTTACAGAAATGTTTTGAAGACCATATTTTGCCTTTAAAAGAAAGATAAGGGATGGAAAGAGTGTTCAGGTCACATTTAACTCCAATTCTAGATCAACTCACATATCAGTGCTTGGTATAGATGACATAGGAAGCAACTACTGTAATAGTTCTATGTTTTCTAAATATGTACCAAACAGCAATACAGAATATGAAAATACTTCCTCTTTAATTTGTCTCTATAGCATCTACTCTATAACCTCTGAAAATTTTAAAAGTTGCATTCTCTTCCCAAAGGCATAACATTTTATATAAATAAAGGACTGTCAAAAGGATGATTTTAGGACTGAATAATTAAGAATTAAATATACATTTTCTTCCCAACATTTTTAGAAGGTATATTACTAATATGTAAATATCTTCCCTGTTATATCTTGCCTTTAGAAAAGAAAAAAAGTGGCAAACTTAAAAAAAACATTGACATGTCATTCAGTAAACAAAGCTCACTGAAAGATGGTGTTTTTGAAACGCACGTTGTGTAAAAAAGTTATGCCAGTGTACAACAGAGGAAGGAAAACAGATGGAAGCTTCTCTCAAGGGTAGTATAGATTTAACAGCATTGGGTTCTTTCCACAATATGTGTGTTCCTTTGTTTCTCATAAGTTAAAATGTTTCAAGATTTAGAACCATATTTATTATCATTCAAAAGCACAATTAGGTTTTAATGCATTTTTTAGAAGTGCTGGAAATTCCAAAAAAGGATTAAGATTATTTAAAAGAGCCAAGAGCTTTGAGTCAGAAACTGCTGTTCCATGTAACCTTCTTGGCAATACGTTCAGCATCTGATGGTTAGTCTATGCAGCTGTTTCTTCCTTCTTCTTCCTTCCTTCATGATCTTGTAACCAAGCACTGAAGCAATGTTTATGTTTAACTGCCTTCTGATGTAGCAGAAATATCCACTGAGTGAAGGCTTCGTAGCCCTGAATAAATTTTTCTAATGTTTATACCCACTAGAAATATATCAAGAGTTCCGGATATAGAGGAAATATTTCTCCCAGATTTTATTGAAATATACAGAAGTTGAAACAAAAGAGTTTACTAACCAACAGCCAACCACCCACAGACATTATTTGATAAGAAAGGAAGTACATTAATAGTTGGACATGCCTTGGGAATTAGAAGGAATGGAAAATAGAAAATAACTCTTTCTGCATGGAAGTTCCATTTTCTTGGTCACAAAAAATATCTTCTTTTAAACTTAAATCCCTGAAATTCCACTGAATATTCAACACGATCTTTTAAACACCTCTTTTCTCATTATTCCTGGTTGTAGAATAACTATAGAAAATTCCTTTAAAAATTGTATATAAACGAACAGTGATGCAACAGAGCCAGGAAAGAAAGAAAGAAAGAAAGAAAGAAAGAAAGAAAGAAAGAAGGAAGGAAGGAAGGAAGGAAGGAAGGAAGGAAGGAAGGAAGGAAGGAAGGAAGGAAGGAAGGAAGGAAGGAAGGAAGGAAAGTTCCTAGCTCATGAAATGTCACAGAAACTCCGAAGAACTCCCACGGTATATATGTTTAGGGGAAGGGAGTTTGTGACAAAAGATCCTTTCAGATTTTTTAAATAGTGGTATTTTGAGAATAAAACTGCACACTTGATCCTTGAATGCAAGGTAAATATGCACTTTTAAGAACAAAACATCTTCATTCCTGCCTCCAGCTCTCGGTACTCAGATTTCTAAAGTGGCTCAGTTTCCTAGAAAGCACTTGGCCGCTCATGACAAATTGATCTATTCTAGTATTGGTCACCAACAGCTGAGACATCAATTATTGATGTGTTTGTAACACTAGGAAAGTGTGTCCAAACACAAATGATCATTATAGCTTTACTGTAGTGTGGTATTAATCATATAAGGGTCTTTAGCCTTTAAGATGTTTGCTTGTTTGCTTAAACCTTACATGTTTGCTTGTTGACAAGGCACAGCAAAAACAGTAGAATTTATCTTCCAAGTAAAAATCTGGAGGAGGAGGAGGAGGAGGAGGAGGAGGAGGAGGAGGAGAGGGGGGGGGGGAGGAGGAGGACGACAACGACTGAGGAAAAAAAAGAAAAGAAAAGAAAAGAAAAGAATAGAAAAGAAAAGAAAAGAAAAGAGAAGAAAAGGGAGGAGGAGGAGGAGGAGGAGGAGGAGGAGGAGGAGGAGAGAAAGAACTATAGTGCTATTGCTATTACTATTCCTAAGAATTACAATCAACACAACTTATTTTGGATGCAGTGTTCCAGTCACCAATGTATGTCCTTTTTTATTTTGATTTACAATAGAAACACTTGTACCATTTTTAGTCAGAGGAAAAAAAACTAAGTGCCTTTATTATGTCAACTGGAGCTATACAAAATTGTTTCAAGATATGGTTAAATAATAATAGGAGAAACCAAGGGATGAAGCAGGCAAGTGATGGATTTCAGACTTTTATATGCGTAAGATACACCATTACATGGCATGTGATTAGATATGAAAATTGGGATTTATCAGGTGTAGGATAATGTTTGGTTGCAGTAGGAGTAAAAGCTGCCAGGATATATGTGAATTCTCCAGTTTGGAAATATGTGTTTCTACTTCTAATAAAATCACAACTGCTTCCATTTTTATCCGAAATACTGAGTAGCTAAGTGACCTAAATTTGAACTGAATTATGCAGTTGCTTGAATAAGACACTAGAGGGAAACAATACAATATTATTCAGTGGAACCTCAGAGCTCCAGGTAATTTAGAAGAGCACTTATTTAGGAAGACTTACAGTTGAGCTTCACTTCCTCCTTGTAGCCTCATCACCTCATCTGTGTTTTGTACAACACTTTCCAGAAAATCTCCTCACAATTGGAGCTCCAAACATACCTACGAAAATTGTCACAAAGGCTCAAATATGGCACCACTAATGGTGCAATTGTATAATTTTTGGATTTAATTGTGATTTTGATTCACTCAAATAACTTGCACAACTAATGCAGCATTGGTAACTATCCAAATAAGGCAATTTTAAAAACCAGTAGTGTTAAGATATTTCTCATGATTGCCAAATTATAATACCAATTATCATAGTTGCATTAAAACAAGATAAGACACCAAATGCACTATTAAAATTGTGTTTAGAATTAGAAAAGTAAGAAATAAGCTAGTCTTGTCCAAATTCTTTCAGTTTCTCTCTCTGTCTCTGTCTCTCTCCTTCCTCATACACACAGAATTATACTTTTTTTAGTGCAAAAAACATTTCTGCACCTTATCACTGAAAAAATGGTTAATTTTAATTTCATAACAGGTAGACCAATTAAGGATGAGGAATCGGGAATTAATTTGTTAGAAGCACCAGCCAAGGTGCCTTAGCTTGTTACATTATGTTGGCATTTAAGGCCATGATATTTATATGACTTACTTTATTTTCCCCAATAAACATGGCAGCTGACTATATCCATATGAACTTGTGGTTCAACTCATTGATATAAAAATGCTGATTCTGAGATTCAGCCAGTGTCTAGTGTTTTCATTCTGCATGCCATTTTCATGAGTTCTTTACAGTAAAGATATCTGAGACTCAAGTAAACCTAATTCCATATGGAATAATGTCTGTTTGACTCAATTAAACCTAATTCCATGTGGAATAATGTCTGTTTTGGCTCAGGTTTTTCTCCAGTGAGAGGTGAAGTGAGCCAATTTTCCAAGCTATATGAATACAGAACTTTGGATATTTTTTGCCTGAAGTGGGAATGTTTTCCAGCATGTAGATTCTCTATTCAATAAAACTATAATTGATAATAAGGAGAACAGTGGCCCAGTAGAATAGTGGTACAATAGCAGCTATAGGAGAAGAATGCTTGACCTGAACCTCTTCCAGATAAATGGTCATTCAAGAATATTAAAGTTGAGTGATTGACTGATTAATTGGAAAACTGGCCATGAAGATGATTACCATAAATATCTCTCTACTCAAATATTTGATCAAGCTATATTGAAATCCCTGGAGAAAAAGTAACAAAACATTCCAAGAATCTTCCCATGGCTGCTTTGAGTCATACCGGTTATTTTTACAGAAGTTCAAATTTATCACACAAACTTGGTTTTCTTCCCCCAAGTTCAAAAACAAACAATATTAAAATGCAGATTAAAGTCAGGGAAAGTTATTACACTATGGGGGATTATTTATAAGCTAAAGTACAGAACATTTCTGTGACATGTTCAGTTTTAAAATCTTAGCTTAAAGCATCTGCCAATTATAATTACCGGTTGCCTGGACATCTTAGCTGCCTGCTGGGCACTGGATTTCTGTACTCCCTCAACCCTCAAAAACCAGACCTTTGAATAACAAGAATTTTTACTTTGAATAACAAGGATGTGGTGGGCAGCCAGTTTTAAATCAAATCCTGGTTCTGTATAAGAAAGTTGGTGAATAAATATAACATCTGTATTCAAATAGTAATAATCTGCATAAATTGCAAAAATTATGACATGTTCAACTCAACACCAAATACCAAGGCAAAGTGGCTGGGCTTAGAGCAGAGGTGGGTTTCAGCAGGTTCTGACCAGTTCTGGAGAACCGGTAGCAGAAATTTTGAGTAGTTCGGAGAACCAGTAAATACCACCTCTGACTGGCCCCACCCGCATCTATTCTCTGCCTCCCGAGTCCCAGCTGATCGGGAGGAAATGGGGATTTTGCAGTAACCCCCTGAAGTGGGGTGGGAATGGAGATTTTACAGTATCCTTCCCCTGCCACGCCAATCTAGCCACGCCCACCAAGCAAAGCCACACCCACCAAGCCATGCCCACAGAACCGGTAGTAAAAAAATTTGAATCCCACCACTGGCTTAGAGGTCACTGATCTCCAATCCTCTCAGGTACAAAAAAGTGTGAAAAGGAAAGGAAGCTGTAGCTGACTTTCACAGCAGATGTTCTGCCACCAAAATGTGAATCCACAGAATTTGCTATGTGAAATCCTGGAAAGCTGCTGAAAGTAATAAAAGCAATGTGGAGCTCCACGGCCCAATCAAACTCAGCTACCTTCCTATCTAAGCCATGTTTCGTTCTTTACCCTCTTCAGCTAGCAAGCAGCACGTTGAATTAAAAGTTTGAACACCTTTGAAAGAAGTTTGGAAAATCTTTTTAAAAACTACCCAACTGAGGTGTTAAGGCTTGGAAGAGGGTTCTTACAGACACCTGGGAGTTGACTAGTAGTAAATGTTAACACCACCATGTGAAAGTCTTGCCAGGTTGCTTTTAGGCAGCTGCTGCTGATCTTTTCAACACATTGTTACTAACTTTAATTAATTGTTTTCTCTCCCTGCTCAGCAAATGAGTATATCAGAGGGATCAACACAAGAACAAGAGTGGGAGAAAGTCCTTTTTTTCTGGCTGCCAGAATGGCATGAATTTTTTAAGCATCCCAGTTGAAGAAAGACACTTTATAGCTGAGATAGGGGTGCTATATATTACAGGGCATATATTAAAACCTACTGGGCTGGTAACGTGAAATATGTTTAAAGCACATGGTAAAAAACTTAACATCTTACTTATGTTTAGCTTATATGAGGCATTAAAAGAGAAATTTGGCAAGAGTTTACACTTTTCAATTTGTGTTTTCTTCCTACTGACTGCATAGACACTTACTTCATGTTTATCATTATTGTCAACAATTCAGAAGGATGTTTGTTGCTTTCAGTCCTGAGAGAGCTAGCCTAGTCCAGCCTTTTCAAGATCACCTCAGGTTCGCCAGTGCTGTCACTTCCAAAGCTGAGAGACTGAGAGTCATGGCATAAACAGAAACAATAGCTGCTATTCAGGGGTGGGCTTCAAATATTTTAGCAAGGGGTTCTCTGCCCGGTTGCTGGGTGGGCGTGGCCATGGTGGGTGTGGCCTAGTTGGCCTCCTGCACCATGGGGGGTGTTTTTGCCCTCCCCAGGCTCCGGAGAGTTTCCTCGAGCCTCCGGGAGGGCGAAAACGGCCTCCCCAGGCTCTGGAATCCCTCTGGAGGCCAGAAACAGGTCCGTTTTCGGCCTTCCCGAACTTCCGGTAGGCCCGTTTTTCGCCCTCCCCGAGCCTCCACACATGCCCTGCACTTACTTGCATCCAAAACGGGCCGCGTGGGGACTCCTGGGAGGGGCAGGTTGGGCAGAGCCAGCCAGGAGTGGGATTTGGGGGTTCTCCGAACTGCACATAATCTTAGCTAGAGGTTCTCCTGAACCCCTGCGAACCCCCAGCAGCCCACCCATGCTGCTATTGTACCACTGTTCTACTGGGCCACTGTTCTCCTAATTATCAATTATATTTTCATTGAATAGAGAATCCAACCAGGTTCAAGTTCCAAGTATAAGTTAAAACAATATAATTATATTTGGGACATGTTGGGCCCACATTTTTAAACCTTACCTAACATATATCGAGGGGTACTGAATTAGAAGAAGACAAGCATGATTTTAAAACTGGAGGAAGAAACAACAATAATCTGAAGTATGCTGATGACACTCCTCTGAAAACACAAATGATTTGGAAGCTGAAACTATGAAAGTCAAAGAGTACAGTGAAAAAAATGGGACTAAGATTAAATATAAGACTGAGCTAATGACAGAGGTACAGCCACCAGCCTTACAACTCATAATGATAATCTCAAAAGGATGGATACTAGGTTCTGCTTTTTAGGACAAACCATCAACGGTAAGGGAAGCAGCAGGCAAGAAATAGGCCACCAACTAGCACTTTGTAGAACAATAATAAAGAATTTGGAAAAGGTATTCAGATATTGAGATTATCTCTATACCTACAAAGATCAGGATCATGCAGACAGTGGATTTTCTTGAGATACTCTATAGAAATGAAAGCCAGACTTGGGGAAAAATCAGGACTGAAAAAATACTAATGCTTTTGAATTTTGATGTTGAAGAATATCCAAGAAAATGAAGAACTGAATCATATAGGAGTTCTTGAATCGAGTTCTTGCTCAAGGTACAAATGATCAAACTCAAATTATCATATTTTGAACACATTATGCAAAGATCTAAGCTGCCTTGAGAAGCTTATAATGGTAGGAAAGATGGAAAGAAAGAGAAACAGGTTGACCAGTAGCAAGGATTGTGTCAGTTCTGGAAGCCGTTATATCTGTTTGCTTCAACTGCCAAATATTTTAGCCTGGGAAATTGGGAGGGTTTTTTTTTGTTGGAGCGGTAGACACTTAGTCATAACAAAATTCTTTACTCAAGGACGAGAGTGCCTGCACCTGCATGGAGACAGTATCCAGTTGAGCGTGAAAATTTGATTGGATCTTGTGATGAGCTTGTGGGTGTGGGGCAGGGTTGTGAACTTTCAACTGGGTGGGGAAACCCTGGAAGCTTCCAGATTCGGGTTTCCCCAGATGCTGCCAACATGACATCTCTAATAAATTGGAACTTTGAGGAACTTCTAGCCTTGGAGTTTTCTTTCGCTGGGGGTGTTTATTGGAACGCTGACAGATTGACTCAATTACAGCAGTGATAAAGAGCTGCAGAACTCTATTGGGGACAGATATGTGATTCAAAAATTGCTATTCTTAACTTTGAATCACTCAACCTATGCTGTATTATATGCTACACTATTAATGTCTATGCCCATGGATGTACCTAATTCCTAAATTTCCTATGTATAGTTCTGCTCTTTACTGACTCATCTTATAACAAAGCCATCAGCCCCTATTTATTCACCTTCCACTTAGCTGGATTGTGTAGCTATCTGCTGCTGTTCTGAATTGTTACCTAAGCAATGGCTTTGCAATTTCTCAACCTGGGTTACGGTGAAAAAATGAAAGTGCCTGCCAGTTGTTGGCTGGCTAGCTGTACTGTCAGCATCTCTACTGGGGTGGTAGGTCTGTTAAGCTCTGCTTCCGGCTACTCCAATCCCTCAATTGCAAATTCTTCCTTTCCTACACCATACAATTCTTCCTTTAACACCCATCCACACTCTGATGCTTCCAGCATTTTCCTTGTATAATTATAATTATAATTATAATTATAATTATAATTATAATTATAATTATAATAATTATAATAATAATAATGCACA
>QLTV01014916.1:33832-55171 GCA_003457575.1 Thermophis baileyi | reverse complement strand
GCTGCAAGGATCTTGGAGTACTCATATCTAATGATCTAAGTGCCAAAGCCCACTGTAACAACATTGCCAAAAAGGCACTAAGAGTAGTCAACTTAATTCTGCGTAGCTTCTTCTCTGGCAACATTACAATGCTAACTAGAGCATACAAAACGTTCGCTAGACCAATTCTCGAATACAGCTCACCTGTCTGGAACCCGCACTGCCTATCGGATATTAATACAATTGAGAGAGTCCAAATATATTTCACGAGAAGAGTCCTCCACTCCTCCACTTGCTACAGAATACCTTATTCCACAAGACTTGAAATTTTGGGCTTAGACAACTTAGAACTACGTCGCCTTAGAACCGATCTAAATGTAGTTCATAAAATTATCTGCCACAATGTCCTACCTTTCAATTACTACTTCAGCTTCACCCACCACAATACACGAGCACACAATAGATACAAACTTAATGTAAACCGCTCCAAACTCGACTGCAGAAAATACGACTTCAGCAACAGAGTGATCAATGCCTGGAATTCACTACCTGACTCTGTGGTTTCTTCCCCAGAGTCCCCCAAAAACTTTAACCTTAGACTGTCTACTGTCGACCTCACCCCATTCCTAAGAGGTCTGTAAGGGGCGTGCATAAGCGCACCAGCGTGCCTACCGTCCCTGTCCTACTGTCCTATTGTCTTCATCTATCTGTATTCACTTTGATTATGTTTATGATTATACCTATACCTGCTATCTTGTACATGTTTGACAAATAAATAAATAAATAAAATAAAATAAATAGAATGAACACCACCAGCAGCAAATATTAAGATATCTGAACTAATGCAGTTCTGAATAATGAATACTATAATTAAAATTGCAGTTGCGGAACAGATCATATTAGCCTGCCTTTCAGCCTAGGTGCTGCATTGAAGCTGTGCTTCTTGTATGTACTTAGTGATCAGAGATTGGTAGCAGAAATTCCACCATATAAATCTTGCTGGATAGCCCAAGGCCTGGAGTATATGGCTTATGTTGGCTGTGCATCGTAACAAGGACTTACTCATCTGTTCTGTTTTTGACAGAGCTATCTCCCCTCAAATAGGAGAACATTGTGTTCTTCTGCCCTAGATGCTAAGTAAAATTATACTGAGGTGCTTCATTAGATCCAATCAGTATTCCAATATAAACAGGTTTGCCACTTTTCCATCTATCTCCAGCCATGCAAAAATTTGTGCTTGGCAAGCTCTAAATATATATAACCTTTCAAAGCCGAATTAGGACAGAGTGCCATGGTGACTTCATCTTTGTAGAGGAGAACCACGTTCATGGTGGCAAAAGCATTTCATGAAGTAAGATGCATCTCACAAAAGTTTATGTCTGACTGATTCCATGATTTAGGAAGGATCATTGTCCTGATCGTCAGCTGTCCTCAAGTCACTGATCCTGAATGACTCAGGGACACAGATGCACTTAGCAGACCAAGTTCATGCAACAACAGAAACTATTTTCCACAGTACCCCACCATTTGTTCATAATAGTGTCTCTTTTCTATCAAATATAACTATGGTTCACACGCTACTATCTCTGTTACCTTAAAACTAGATTATTGAAATGTTCCCTATACTGGATTCCCTAAAAACTAAATGGAACATCCAATTTAAGCAAAAGTGATGCTATGTCTAATTATTGTGATATTGTTTAGCATTCATTTCCTACTATATTTGTCAACTCGTAAAGCATTCCTGGCCTGCTCTCAAGTTGCCATAGGCAGGAGGGGGGAAAACTGATGGAGCAACACGGCAGCAACCAGAAGCACATTCCATGCATACCTTTCTCAAGGCCTCAGCCTAGGTTACCAGAGTCAGGAGGCGTGTTCTCTACAGCCCGCAAAAGTGCTCCATTGGAGAATGTGATTTATGACACACCCTGGTAGGAGGGAGGAAACAGGGTCATAGTTGGGACGTAAATTCATGGGGCAGAGCTGACTCCACTTGGGTATGTGCTGACATGTTGCTCCTAATAAATAACTGGATTTCTTTTGAAACTTGGCTCGAGATTCATGAATTAATTAGGGCATTTGTTGGAACCCTGACAATATTGTTCTAGCTATGAATCACTGACAAAAGAGTTTATTTTTAATACACCTGTTTTTGCCTCTTCTTCCATGCTGTATCAGGCTCCCTGTGGCCAATCAAGAATGCTGCCTCATCATAATCATTTGTCCCATGAGGTTCTTGAACAAAATGTATAGGCTTATTTTTAGCATATACAGAACACTATTTCTGTGGATTCTTGATACTCACTGAGGTTCAAGATCGAAAAGCTTTGAAAGTACCATAGGCATTATTTTAGTGGACTGATTCTCAGAAGCTTAAGGTAAGATGGAAGAGTTTTCATAGTACTGAAGAGATTTAATTTGCAAATCAACATTTTTTATCATGCTAACTTGGCTATCATTTTTTATAATTTTGTTTTTGGATGTTTCTTGAATAGTAATATATGGCTGCATTTCTGGGTAGGATGAATTATGATTCTAAATAAAAGAGACATAGATTTTCAAGTATCAAGATATCACAGGAATGTCAAAGTATAAAGAAGAGACAATAGCATTTTAAAGGGAATTAAAATTGCCTAAAGGAAAACATTCTTTCTTTTCAGTGGAGCTTCTTCCAAAAAATCCCAGTGGACTATTTCTAGTAGAAGATATTTTATTCTAATGTGTTCTTACACCCTGAGCACAGCTGTGATATGCTAGGAACTATATTAACATGCTAGCCAACACAAGCATTTTACTATGCCTCCAGGAAAATTGCAGACATGGATTATTTGAGCATACATTTATAGATACTGGAGGAGGGAAGGGAGAACAGAATGAAATATGGATTTGACTTGTGTCTATGTTGCTTCCTTAGAACCAGCTGAGTTAAGAGCAAGCAAAACGAGTTCTCATCCTGACTTCAGCACAAAAGCCAACCAAATTATTCTATCCTATTGTTGCTGACACCCATTGTTTCTTCATATGGTCAATTGACCATACTTTATACTGACAATTGACAGTAAAGTTACAGGACTATACTGGACAGGTAGTATAGCTATTTCAGATCATGTTCCAACAACATTACCAGTTACTACAAGCAACATGAAGATTATCCTTGCACTGTGTGATCCACTGCCAGTGAAAATTTCATGTTCTCCAAAGGCACTGCAAATATAAGGTTCCATCTACCATATGAAAATCTGAATGGTGAAAAAGCAGAGAGATCATGACTTATTTATTCAGAATCCCAAAATGTTGTATGCTGTGCTTTTTGCCTATTCTTCCAGTCTTAGAGTTTAGCCACACTGAGTTTTAAAAGAACAAAAGACTGAAGAAAAAAATCTCGCTAGAATCTGGTATGGCATGCAGTCCAGGAAATAACCAGGGAGCATTCAATGAATGAAAAGAGTTTCAACTGAAAGTTAGGTTAAAGACAACCATAGATAATCATAGGATCAATCAATTCATAGGAATTTATTTACTGGCAAAATATTCATTCCCATTGCAAAAATGCCTGTACCCAAAATCTAGAATTTTGCACAGCACTTCAGATGAGCTGCATATGCCAAACAATGAAAATATCCTTAAAATCACAGAGCTTATGGCCGAGTTTGATGTTGTATTCTAGAAGCATCTGGGATGTTTCACCAACCAAGTTATTTACTTTGGAAAACAGGTCAGAATGAGATCATACAGTTACTGGCAACAAAAGTCAAAGAGAAGATTGCTGCATTTCTGAACTCAACAAGACATTACGCTGTTATTCAGGACCGTGTATCTGTCGCAAGCCAAATGGAAAAAATGACTTTAATGGTTCATTTTCTAACAGCAAATGAAGTGGAAATATCAGAGCAATGGAGATCTCCAGAGAGCATTCTCTCAAATGCCTTTATACTGACGATATTCCAGAAGATGGTATGATGAATGTACTTCTTAAAATGCTAGAAGATAAAGAAATTACAATTGATAACACAAGTGTCAAGACTACTACAGCATTGTCCACCCGAAAGAAAAGGACAGATAAGTGCAAACACAAATCTGAGAGTTAGGTCTTCATATATATTTTTTTCTTATTCCCTTAACTGGCTGCTGAGCTTTTAAAATGTAATTCAATGTGTCCATCTGCATTGATGCATTAATAGAAAACATTGAAGCAACCTCTGAGGCATGATGGGAAAATTGAGTGGGCACAATTAAGCTACCAGGCACCAATTCAGAAGCCAGATGATGCCCAATTGCCATGTTAGATAATGCTTTCACTGTTGATGGGAGAAAAATGATTTTAAAAATGGACTCACCAGAAATACACTTAACTTCACATTTCTAAGTAGTTTAGCTCAAGAACATACAGGTCATACAGCTCAAGAAAAACAGCAGCTTGGGTGCTGTATAATATTTTAAAATTCTTCCTTCAACCTGAGGAAGATCTTCACCAACAATGCAGGGCACCGGGATCAGTTTTGACATGATAAATGCATGCCAGTGATTCAGATGATAAACTGAAAGATATGATTCAGTCAGATCAACTCCAAAGACTATTCTATATAGAAGTAGGATGAACACCATCTTTTGAACTGGGTTTGCTGCTCTGTGAGTTCCTTTAGTACTCCTGTAATAGCTGCCAGTAGAGAAGACAGTCACTCCAAACTGAAATGAATACCAACAGATAAATACACAAGAAAACCTAGTTGGCCTTCCTGCCATTTGAGTGGCCTGTGGACCTTCAAATCTTTACAAAAAGATGACACAGAAAGCACCTACCTGGATTATTCACACACATTAAAATGCTAGTCTTTACTGTGCAGATAGGAAAAGTGACATTTGAAGTTTATTTAAAATAAAGCAGTGAAAATAAAACGTTGTGGGCAGAGAACAAACAATAAGTTCTTTCTTTTCAGCTGCCCTTGCAAAGCTAGTACATGACAGCTGGGCTATGACTACTTTTAGGATTTCAGCTGGGATGCTGATAACTGAGCATACATCAATTTCCTTTTTAAAATGTTGTCAACCTCTTTAATTATGAACGTTTACCTACTTATCTAAGAAGTCCTGTGCTACAGTGGTGCAGACTTCAGTCCATCGTGCTATTTTTACTTTCATTCTACCTCTGCGTTCATATTTTTCAATGTCCTAAAATTCTACTTCAAGGCTTCTTTTTAATATTCTAGTTTCCTATGCAAAGACCTAGGTCTCTGAAAAAGGTTCTGACGCTGGGATAAATGGGGGGAAAAAAAGAGAGAAAAAGTCGGGCAGATTCAGTTATAGTGATGATGAATGCATCGTTACACGAACAGATCATCAGGGGGGGAAATGAATGTGGTCGCTAACAGTTGACATTGACTTGATAAACATAATCAAAATGTAAAAGAAAATTCAAAAGACCAAGCAACTGTAGTTTAAAATAGAACAACTCAGGGAGGGCTGAGCCTCAGGAACCCATTTATTCAATTTATCTCCTTGTTACTTCTGGAAATACTCGTTCTGCCTAAACACTTGTGTCTGCATGGGGTTGTTTTTTTTTTGTTTTGCTTTTTTTAATCCTTTTTAAAAATGCCAACCCAGCAGTGCATTTTTCTAACACTCTAAATACTAACAAGACAAGTGTCTCTTCAACGTAACAGGAGCTTCTTAAAGGAGAGGTCAACTCACTAAAGAGTTGACTAGGCAAGTTGAGCAAATGCATTCTTTTTGTATAAGAGGGTTTTTAAAATACTACTGTTAGAAAAAACACAAATGTGTGGACTCATTCAAAGAGACTGTTGACTTTATCTTTGAAACAAAAATATCTGAGACAGGCAAACCTGAAGCCATGCTTACCAACTGCAAGGAAATACTCTGTTATCATGGGTGTGGGGGGGGGGGTGTTGTTACTTCTCAACTGAATACTAAAACACTGGTAGGATCAGATATAATAGAGATCTGTTTACTAGGGTGTTCAATTACATCTGTCTGAAGCCCTTACTGTATTCTCTTTCTATATTCAACCGTCTGCTGCCAACTGCCAGTCTCTCTATCACATATAATAAACACCTTGCCTTAAAATTATAGATGCATTTGTTATATAGAATAACTTTGTTTTTACATAGGTTGGGTTTAGTAGTAGCTGGCAATTTGGTAACCAATTGATTATATTCTTAAATTATTTGGCTGAACTCTACCAAGTTGTAAAATACTGACAAACAATAGCCAAGGAGTGGCTGATTAAATTTGGAGGGGGGGGAAGGCGCTGGAGAAATGCCTAAATAATAATGCAGTTGCTCACTATTACATTAGATTTAATTAGGCTTAATAAAGGTCTTATTGTACCATTAATAACTAATGCAGCTTTAAGATATTAGAGATTGAAAATATGAATGAGATGAACATGAAGACAATTTGTAAATAGGTACATTTTGGAGAACTTTAAAGCATGAAACAGAATATTCAAAGAACTCACCAGTGCAGTCTTTTTAAAAATAGTATCACCGTGTTGATTAAAATAAAGCAATTTTTAGTTGTGTTGTTGGAACTGTGTATCTTTTGATAACTATAGAGCCTGTTGCTCAGTTATTTTTCACCAATCTTAAAACTGGATAATAAGAAATTTCAATAAGAAATGGAAAAATAAGGTTTAGGGTAAATACTTTCATTTGGGCATGAATGATACTCAAATCATAATTCTTAAAAATAACAGATAGATATATAGGATAATCAGAAGGAAAATTGATATTGACAAATGTGTTTTTCTTCCTCGCAGTAGGTGGTTTATTTTAATTTAATGAGTTTTGTATTTTCTGAGCTTTCAGATTCCATGATGAAGAGCTGCCTGCACTGGAATTACAAAGTACTTTGGAATATTGTAATTTTATGGCTCATTTTGTAAAGACTGTTGAAAATGAGATTTGTTCCATGAAGAATCTCCCCATCCTACCCCCACTGCTCAGAGTGATTAAAAATGGTTCCTTAATAAATAGGGTTTATTGGCATTTTATTTAGAGAATAAACTTGATATTAAAGCATATGGCTATTGTGGGATGGTAATAATAGGATAGATAGGGAACAGTCATTCAAAATTTTTAAAGTTGTTATCAGAATAAAACTAGAGCAACAAAGATGATAAGGTGTCTGGAGACTAAACTATATGATGAATGATTGGGGTAACTAGGTATGTCTAGATGCTTGCTGTTGGTGCTCATATACAATCCAGGACTCAGACAAAAAGAAATACTGGGTTAACATGATAGCAGTTTCCAATACCTGGGGAACTGCCACAAAGAAGAGGGGGTCAACCTATAATTCAAAGCACCTGAAGGCAGGACAAAAAGCAATAGATGGAAACTAATCAAGGAGAGAAGCAACTTAGAACTAAGAAGAAATTTCCTGTCAGTTAGAACAATTAATCAATGGATCCGCTTGCCTCCAGAAGTTGCAGGAGCTCCATCACTGGAGGTTTTTAAGAAGAAATTGGACAGCCATTTGTCTAGAATGATATAGGGGTCATTCCATGTCAAGTGGTCTGATTTCAGGAAAGTGACCAGGTTGACCATCACGGATTTTGATGAAATTTGGTGTGAACATGCACACGCATCCCCAATGAACATTGGTAAAGTGTTACGTTTGCTGACGCAATACTTGCGGAGCAGGGGTGGGTTCCAACTTACCTCGCTGCTGCTCCGCTTCCTCCTGCTGCGCGATCTCCATCTAGATAATTTGGAGCAAAGTTGGCCAAAAATGACTGCAGCGCGAAAAAAGGGTAAAGTTTGGCTTCTTATATCGCTGGAAGGAAAGGTATGAGAAATGTGAAACTTTGTGCGTAATAACTTAGCAACACAAGGTTTTCGAATATAAAATTTCATTCTCCTACTGCTTTCCAATAGTTCACAAATTGAGTGCAAAGTTGACGGTTTTTGTAAAAATGCCAAAAATAGGGTATTTTCAGCCCGCTTTTACAAAAAAAAGACCTTCTGGAAACTCTGTTAAATCATTCTGATTAGAAAGAGCATGTTTCAAACCCTTGAAAAAAAGTAGAGTTGGTGTTTCATCACTGATGTATAAAGTCCTAAAAATAGGGACAAAGTGGAGGACATTGTATGGCAACGTCACATCCATTCTGTTATTGTTTCGTCTTGTTTGTTTTATATAGACATCATTACTACTATTATATTGTGTTGGTCCATGGTGACATTGTCACTACCAATTCAGGCACCTGACCCAGCAACCCCATCGCCATAGGGGGCACGCCCGATAGCTGTGCAATACCAGCCACGGGTGAGTTTCTTGGTTCAGGATCCCAAGCCTGTAGTTTGGTTTCTTCCTTGAGGTTCCAAAGCCTTGTGTGGGTATCTGTCCGGTTCCCAAGCTGCTGATTGGGCAGCTTATCCTAGGTTCCCAAGCCTAAAGTGGATATCTTATATGGTTCCCAAGCCAAAGTCCATACTATTCGTATAAACTGCCAAATTCCAACGATTGCTTATGTATTATTGAATTTACGCACCACGTTCTTTAGCGTTGCTTCTGGGAATTGATACTGTCGACCTGACAACGTGACTGAAGGCACTGGAAGCACGCAAATAAGATGTGGTTCAGGAACCCAACAAACATCTTGTCTTTCAGGCCAATAAAATGAATGAGCAGGGCCTCGCAGATGCATAAATGTTACCAACGCATCATTTTGTTCGATCAAAATTTCCACAATGTTGCCTACCCACCATTGTTTGCCATAAATGCAGGCAACATAACAACCGGGAAATAGGTCGGCCAATTTTAAATTCAGATCAATGGACATTTTGGCCACAAAGTTAATCGTGTCTTTTGAAAGTTTGCTGACAGAAATTGAAGTTGAATCAACTGGCACAAACTGGTGATGACCTCTTGTGCCAGCTATTGTGCTGCTAACTTCCCATCTTTCTTTTTGCAGCATCCTGCTTTCTTCGATTTCTTCCTTCGGAACGTATATATATTTATTTCCGTGAATCTTTCTGTTGCAAAAGTTGAACAGATCTGTCGGCATCAGTATTTGGTCAGTTGATGGTCGCTGGAGGCTGGCTCGAGCAGCCAAACGGTTAGTCCTGCCACCAACTCCGTTGCATGGTGATTTGGTGAAACAAAATCACATGGTGAAACATTCACAGAATTAAATATATATATGTTCCAAAGGAAGAAATTGAAGAAAGCAGGATGCTGCAAGAAGAAAGATGGGAAAGGTGGGCAGCCAATAGTTTTCTGAGGACCTGGCGTACTAAGGTGATGTGCTCCTCCATGGTTTTTGTATATATAAGTATATCATCAAGATATACTAATACCATCTTATACAAATGGTCCTGTAAGACTTCATTAATAAACTGCATAAATACAGTGGGAGCGCCTTGCAGGCCAAATGGCATCACCTTAAACTGGTAGCTCCCCAAAGGGCAATTAAAGGTGGTTTTCCATTTGTCCCCTGCTTTTATCCATATCCAATAGTACGCTTCTCGAAGGTCTAGTTTAGTAAACACCCGTCCCTCCGCCAAACGGCCAGCATATCTTTCATTAGCGGAAGGGGGTATAGATGTTCCATGCATACTGCGTTGATCCCCCTGAAGTCTACACACAAACAACAGGACGGATGCGGCAACCCGGGACCTCGCAGGTTGAATAAACCCCCGTTTCAAGTTCTTATCTATGTAAGCGCTCATCTCCTGCAACTCCGCTGGGGTCATGGAGTACATTCTGGGCTTTGGTAATACAGCCCCGGGGAGTATCTCTATCCCACAATTGGTGGGGCGGTGGGGAGGCAAGGTGTCACATACTTTTTTGCTAAAGACCTCCTTTAAATCCGCGTACTCCTCAGGGTAGCCTAGGTTTCCGTGGTCCTGTGACTGTGCTACAGCCCCTAGCCCACCCTGGTCAGAGGTAGAGGTATGGAGTTCTTCATGCGGCAGCGGGGAAGGCCCCAGACCGATCCGCAGGTGACGGCAACCACCACCCCACCAGATTGTAGGGCCCCACTTGTCCAGCCAGGCTAAACCTAAAACTATGTCCTCGGTTATTTTCTGTACTACCATGAACCACAAGGATTCCCAGTGGGTTCCCATCTCCAGAACTACCTCCTCCATCACATGGGCTGCCCTCCTAGTAGTGAACTGTCCATTTGCTCAAACTTTATGGGCCTGGACTGTCACTACATTCATATTTACTTGTCAGCTGGACTCTTATTCTGAAACGACACTGTACACTGATATGCAGTTCTCATGTGATACCTGTACTGCGCATGTGTTAATCTTTTCTTTTGTTCTCTTTGTCCTTCACCATGTAGACACAGACTTAGATGTTCTTATTTTTGTTATGCAAAAATATATTATTTTATTCTTTCCTGGCCTCCGGTCTTATTCTTGAGGATTGAGAGCATGGAAACAAGATTCATTTCACCTCTAATTATTTTTCTCCGCAACATGGACAGCCGCTGAAGCCCCACCCCAATGCTCTTTGCAATCCCCGCGCTCATCAAGCAATGGGTGCAACCGGTATCCACCAAAGCGGAGCAACTCCTCCGTCTCTGTGCTTCTATCACTACCGGAATCATGAACGGCTTAATGGCCATATTCACCATTGGGTCAGCTTCTGCGTCCCCCTCACTGCTGCTGGTGTCTGGTTCATCTGTTGGATGAGCCACCACCACCTCCCCGGGGGTCACAGGTACGGTCTGTCGAGCTCCCCGTAGCCTCTCCGGTGTGGGCTTGATGCTCTTCCAAGCCGTCCCCTGCCAGCCGGAAGGGGTTATAGTCATCTTTCCCGGCCCTGCCTCCACACACTCAGCAGCTCGGTGGCCCAGTTTTCCGCATCAGAAGCACGTCACAGGTGGCCTTGATGTCACAGGTGGACCAGGTTCCGTCACTGGTTGGGGCTTCACAGTCGTGGGTTGGCCTCTTGCAGGGACACTGGCGGGTCAGAACGGGACTTTCTCTCCCCAAACACCTCTCTTCGGCCTATCCTCCCTGAACTCTACACCCAACTCAGTAGCAGCCTGGAACCAAGCCGACAACCGGTGCAGCAAACCCCGACATAGGCAAGCCTGTCGTAGGGTCCGGTCAAGTCCTTCCTTGAAATGGTCTATCATCAAACGTTCTGGCCAGCCTCGCACCTTGCCAGCCAGACGTCGAAATTCTTTGATATATTCCCTCACGTCTTCCCCTTTGCTGTACAGCCAGGAGCTCCCCCTCCACCTGCTGGGATCTGGTGGTGTCTTCAAATCACTCCTGGAGTGCCGCCAGGAAGAGACCCAGGTCCCCTAACTCCTCTGCGCGCTCCCCATATAAATCGGCTACCCAATCCGCTGCTTCCTCCTCCATCACAGTGGTTACCGCCATTATGCGGTCCCATTGGGAGGTATATAGGTGGCCATACCTGTCCATATGGTTCAAGACCTGGCCAAAGAATAGGGCCACCCTTTCCAGGCTCCTGTTGAATGTGGCCTTTATGGTAGGGGGGTCCCAACGTCCTACCACCGGCTGACCCTGGCCACCACCAGCCATGAGATGAGGAACGGGACCTCCATATCCCCTGGGTCTCTCTTTCTCCACCCTCAGTCCATAAGAGACATGGTCATCCTGTACCGCCTCTGTTGGTGTCCTATGAATCTGCGGTCCCAATGCCCCTTGAGAGTCATGTTGTTGGCACTGTTCCCAGGTGATGTGGCTCCTGCGGAGTTCGGGCCACCACCTTAGCATCCTGCCAACCTCTACTCCGGCCTTGGAAGCCCACAGCGCCAAACATCTCCTGTAAGACCTCTATCGTTTGACTGCCAACCGCTGTAGAGTAGAACCACTCATCATCATCTGATATTCTTCTTTCTCTCCATTGAGAGAAATGGATCCCAGAAGGGGTAAGCAATGGTCCAGGGGATGATGGGGCCCTGTAGTCCATAGTCCCTTGAGCCCCCAGCCACCACTCCTTTACTCCACTCTGGCCAGTCTCCAACCCCTCCTGGCATTTCAAAAGCCCTCCTTCTTGGCTTTCCTTCGGCCTGACAGCCTGTGAAACACTCTCTGCCGGGGCCACAGCTTCCAGCACGGGTTCCTCTGCAGCTACTACAGTATCCTCCAGATCAGCAGCTTCTAACCCCGGTAATGTACCTTCAGCCATGACGTTTGATAGAAGAGCTCCAACAAACTGTCAGGTTCCGATGCAATGAAGGAGATCAAACACAGATGAAGGCTTGAACCTTGTTTAATTTACACCGGCACAAACTGACAGCCGTACTTAGTGAAAAGAGAAAATTGTTGGAGCTACTGCTCCGTGCTCCCCACCACCTGATAAAGCCCCAACCCCCTCATTAGTGCAGCCCCACCCTGCTGGCAATTAGTCCCTCCCCGCCCTGCTGGCAATTAGTCTCATATGCCTGTGTAATGAGCTGCCCATGTGGCAGGCTCTGAGTCTTCATGGGATAGTTCACAGTTCATATATAGCCACCTGTGCTGCATCGCAGAGTAGAGGCGGGGAAGCCTGCCACGCCTCTGGGGTCACCGCGCTTCCCAGCTAAGCCGGGGAAGCTGCGCTGCGCTGCTTCATCGGGACTCATCTGCCTGCCACCCGGAGCGTTTAGAAAGCTGTCGTTGTCGGAATCCCCGCTACTCCCACCACGACCCCCTGCAATGTGGCAGCCCGAGCACCGGACATGCTGGGGCTGACACTTAGATCAATGCATAAAATATATATTGTGCAAATAATCAAATTTGGAGATTCAATCAAAGTTAATTCAATGGAATTTTGTACTCAATTGAAAAGTTAATGCCTCCAAATCACTTTATTTAATTCTGGACATTTCAACCCTGGGTTGTTGTTTTTTTTTCTTGAATCTTGTCTCAAAACATTATATTTATCACCACTGTTCCCTCTAAGGTGCGCGGCCGCGCAGCCGCGCACGTGACAGGGAATCGCCGCGCAGCAGTTTTGAACTGCCGCGCGGCGATTTCCCTTGTTAGAGGGAACGTTGCCACGCGGCCGCGCACGTCATAGGGAATCGCCGCGCAGCAGTTTCGAACTGCCGCGCGGCGATTTCCCTTGTTAGAGGGAACATTGTTTATCACTCTTGATTACTCCAAAATCAATCATAAATTTAAAAGTTGCTTGATAGTTAGATGGGCAGCATATAAATTTAATAAATGTTTTAAAATAAATATTTTACACAAATAGATTTGGGAGATGCTTGGTAACAATTCCCCCATGTTCATATGGTCATCCAGGCACTGCAGGAAGCATCATCAGCAAATGTAAGTCTCACTGGGAACTCAGTTTTCAATTTCAAATTTCAAAGAGATCCTCTATAAGCCAGAAACTTCTTGTTTGATTACAAATACAGGACAGGCTCTCAAAGAAATGTGCAAGTCCGAGTTAAGGAATCAAGGATTGTACAGTATATGAGCACCAGTAGCAAGCAATGCAAATATAAGAGATTGTAAGAATATTAACTTTTAAGTACAGCTAATAGGGTTGTGGAAATCCTCCAAAAGAGATCCTTCTAAAGGCATGGCGGTACTTACAAAACACCTGTTTCCTATTTGTTAAAGTCAAAATATTTTTTTTTTCAGGCTTCTGAGGTTGCTATGAGAGTTGCTACCAACCGCTTCCAAACTCATGAGTATATTCACCATTTTGCTTCTGATATAAACATTTACCTCCTCACACAAACAGGGGTGGGTTCTAATTTACCTCGCTGCCGGTTCGCTTCCTCCCACACCACGTGGGCGCAGTGCAAAAAAATAAAAAAATTCCCCCCCCCCAAAAAAACAAGCCGAAAACACGATGGTGACGCATACACAGTGCTGGAAACTCGGTTTCTGCGCATGCGCAGAAGGGAAAAAACCCGGAAAAAAATCCCCCCCCCAAAAAAATCCCCCCCAAAAAATTCAAAAAAAAGATGGCAGCGCCCACGGACCGGCACTGACCGAACCGGATCGATGGCATCATCATGACGTCACCAGCGGGTCGCTACCGGTTCGGGCGAACCGGTCCAAACCGGGAGGAACCCACCTCTTCACACAAAGTTTCAGCAATTATTACTATTTCTAAAGATAACTGCACTATTGCACACCATGGTAGTATCTTTAGCTTGGAGATCAGCCAAACACTTCCTAAATACTAGTGCCAAATTATTTGAGTGCTAAAGGTAACAAGAGAGGTTGGCTTATGAGGGCAAGATAAGTTAATTGTACATATCTGCAACGCATTGACTACATCAGGCTGCACTTTACCTTCTAATGACTTTTGTATATGAGAGGCACAAAATTACTGGATTCTTGCAGTTTATTTCTTACACGTTATCACTATGCAGTCAGAGTTAAAAACCTGTGAATTCTTTCCTCAGGAGAGTTCATTACATTTTAATTGATACCATGAAGCCACTCCGGTCAAACAAGCTTATAATTATGGCAGTGTTGTACTGGATTTAATATGTGTATGATTAAAATGCTCTTCATGAATTCAAAGTCAAGAAAGTTATTAACAGACAGACGCAACTTAAGAATGATTCCTATATTGCATTAAGGTAGAAAACAGACATAGACAGGCATAGAAATTTAATGAATAAATAAAATAGACAATAAAAAAATGCATGACAAAAGTACTGGGAATCAGCAGAGCAGCCAAATGCTTACTGACTAAATTCTATTTTCCCACCAATACCTAAAAAAAAAAATCACACTAATTAAAATTTACTAATTTCACTGAAGTTCTACTTTTTTTGCTTTCCCAGTATCACTTGATTGTAGAAACTCACACTCAACACATTAAGACATTAGAAAAAGAACAATGGTGACCTTCTGATAGAACATATACACTTCCTGATATATTTGCTATTATTACATTTAAGAGTGATTACTCCTTAAAGACAGCCTACAAATGTTTTTAAAAGAACAATATTACTATTGACTCTTTATGCATGACATCATATTCTTTTTACCATCTAAACTATTTTCAATCACACAGATCTTTGCATAATTTTGGAATTAACAATAAAAGGAGGAGCCATGGTGGCATAGTGGTTAGAATGCAGTATTGCAAGCTAACTCTCCCACTGCCAGGAGTTCAATCCTGACTGGCTCAAGGTTGACTCAGCCTTCCAACCAGAGATCGGTAAAATGAATGTTGGGGCAATATGATGACATTGTAAACTGCTCAGAGAGTGCTGTAAAGACTATGGAGCAATATATAAGTCTAAGTACTATTGCTATTGCTAAAACTGTCTGGTATTTTGAGCAACAAATGTTTAAAAATATTTGGATATGCAACACCTCATGTTTGTCAGTTTGAGCTATAAAAACATTTGACATTTCCTAAACATTACAGAGTACTTGACTCTGTTCACAAAGTAGTTGAGATCTCAATTCTTACACAGCATTTCATAGATTATGCTCACATATAACTGGTGTTCTAGATAGAAATATTGAATATGAATGCAATATTTGTACTTTTCATGAAGTTTATATGTGAATGTGTATAGATATAATACCAAATATATTTAGGCATATTACTCAAATTTTAAAATACCTCTTAATAATTATACATTAAGAAATATTTTAATAAAGACCAAATATGCATCTTGATGAATTCACCCCAGTCATCATACATGCCCCAAACAAATGAGACACATAGAGCACACAGGGAATTCTAGGTGGCATACAAAGCTTAAAATATGAAACCACAGCATACAACACCCAGCACTCAAGGATAAAACAATATCACAACTCCCCAAAGCAAGCAATCATATCAGTAGCAGCAGAGTACACCTAGCCTCCTCTTCCAATTGCTGATTGAAACACCCATGTCTTCAGATCTTAACAAAAGTCTAACAAGTTCAGGATCATCTAAACCAGAGGTGGGTTCCTCCCGGTTCGGACCAGTTCACCCGAACTGGTAGCGACCTGCTGGTGATGTCACGATGACGTCATGGAGCCGGTTCGGTCGGTGTCGGTCCGTGGACACCGCCATCTTTTTTTTTGAACTTTTTTTGAATTATTTGTTTTTTTTAATTTTTGGATTTTTTTTCCGTTTTTTTTTCTTCTGCGCATGCACAGAAGCCGAGTTTCCGGCACTGCACATGCATCGCCATCTTGTTTTTGGCTTTTTTGGGGGGGGTGGTTATTTTTTTTGCACTGTGCATACGCGTGTGTGCTTTGCACGCACGCGGCCACGCAGCGCGGGAGAAAGCGAACTGGCAGCGAGGTAAGTTAGAAACCACTCCTGATCTAAACATCCAGTGAGAAACTGTTCCACAGAGCAAGTGTTGTCACTGTGAAGGCACACCACCAGAAAAGGGACACAGAATATGCCCTCTCTGCTACATTTGGTGAGTTGCGAGAAAGACAGTCCCACAAATTTTAGCTGGGGAAATCAGTAATCCAACTCAAATTTCAAAATAAAAGTAAAATGCTATTTAAATGAAGCCCCCAAATACTAACTGTGGTGCAGACAAAGTCATTTGCTAAAGTTTAGGAGATTGCCTTACAGATTTAAACATTGCTTTGTTTAGAGTTTTGTTGCTTTACTCTGCCTGCACTATTAAGAATAGGGAGAAGGATTCAATTGAGAAACATCGGCTTTAAGCAAATTGATAAAGAAGCAGATCTAAGAATTAGGTCAACATAGTAAAGCAAGTGTTTATATGGATATTGGAAAGGGGCTTTGGAAATACCATGGTTTCTGCTGATGGACAGTTCTCAAGCGAAAATGAAGAATCAAGAACAGACTTTACTCTTAAGGGGATTGTGTAACAGTATGGGAAATGCCTAATTCAGAGAAAGAAATTATCCCTTAAAATAATCAGTGGAGTTCAAACATTACCTTTCCTAATGATCCATTCAACCTGATTAAGGAATACTGGAGCACAGAGGTGGCCTGAGCCTACACCGCAAAAGAACAACAACAAAAAAGATCTAACTGGATGAACACATCAATGCAGAGCTCTGGACCTGAGATTGCACAACTGCAATCTTTTTCACTTCTCTATAAGCTTCAGGAATTTTCATTTTTTTATCCTAGAAGTCTTCTTGTGATAATTCTACATAATTTCAAATGTTTGGATTCCACATTAAATTCCATAACTGCAATGTCTCCTTTGCTTACTTTTAATTTTGAAAGTAGAGTCATGGGATTTGGGCAGCATATAAATTTAATAAACTGTGATTGTCAGCCAGATAATCATCTTTTCATTACCCCTTATAGATAAAGTATCATTCCTGACACCTTGCTAAATTCCAAACATGGATATCTAGCCAAGGACAACATATGAATCTTTGACAAATAACAATCAGTCTAAATTAATATGGATAACCTTATGAACTTCTGTCTAAAATCTGGCAATAGTAGATCAGAGCCAAATCATGTGAGACAGAATTCCAGCTCATAAATGCATTTCCCAGAGCAAGTAAACTATAACTCAACTTTATTGAAAATCCCCAATTGTCCGCTATACACAAAACCAAATTTTATGTTGTATTAATCCCATTTTATATCAAAAGAGGCTAGTTTACTGTTTAAAACAACATGAAGTTGATCTTTAAAAACAAATCATTATTTGGTTATTGTCATCTATCAACTTTGAGATAAGGTATTAGTTTAGGAATTACTGGTTTCAGGCTGTATTTCCAATAACTTCAATAATTCACCCTTTCAGCAATGGAATTGGAAAGGAGTGTGTAAGTTGAATAAATTGCCAAGAAGCATTTGACAAAAATCAAATTCAATTTTAAGTTGTATAGAAGTTTTAAGAAGTGCTTCAGCAAAATTAAACTGGATTGTGATTATATTAAACCCCGCCCCCAAAGAAGAACTGATGTAAAATCATATTAAAGACACTTTCCTTTCAAGAAAATCGCTTGCAAGATGTTAACAGTAATAATTTCAGCACTTCAAGGAAGGACAGCTCCTAGTGCATTCCACTTTAACATCAAGACTACCCTATTTTACTAATTGTTGCAAAGCTTGCAATCCAGTAATAATTTAAGTCCCAGAAAGATAAGCAAACAACTTTTAATTATCTTGTTTATTGAGTTATCAAATTTACATGGCTGCCCATCTCACAAAAAGCTTTACTGTTACTCTTAATAATACTTAACTACTTTAGCATATTATAACATATTAGAACTAGAGCCTTGGTATTTCACACAATTAGAGGGAGGGAGGGAGGGAGACAGAGACAGACAGAGACAGACAGAGACAGAGACAGAGAGAGAGACAGAGACAGAGACAGAGACAGACAGAGACAGAGGCAGAGGCAGAGACAGAGACAGAGACAGAGGCAGAGACAGAGACTGAGACAGAGAGACAGATGATGGATGGACAGACAGAACATTGTTTATCACTCCAGAATATAATAATGTAATAAATTATAGCTTTTATATGGAACAGCACTTCCTTAAAGATTTAACTACATCTAAGCAGCACATGCAAAGATGTCATGGGAACTAACATCAATGTTCATCACAGCCTAACTGCTTTTGAGAAAAATGAATACAGCACAGCATGACTTCCAATTTAAAGAAGCAAAAATTAAAAGGACAATGTCCTTTTCTTCAAAGATTAATCTTTTTGCTACTGAACTGAATACTTTTTTTGCTGAACACCTGAGTTTTACACACTGGTGTGACAATTTAATTTCAGTACTTAATTGTGAAAGGTAAGATTTTCAGATTTTTTTTTAAAAAAAGATAGAATTGCTTATTGATTTAAAGACAGTAAACCAGGAAGTGCTAATTATTAATCAATCAGGATTCAAAAATATATGCATTTATTTATTTAAGCTAATTTATATAGCCATTCAAATTAAACATGTTACTCTAGGTGATAACACAGTACACAATACTGTACATAACAGCCATTTTATAAAGCCAAAACAGAAAAAAGTAAAACACAGTTAAAAATAATCATAATAGTATAATCAATGAACCTCATAATCAACTCATTACACCTAACCACTTACATCCTGGTTTCAAAAATATCCTGGCCCTAAGGCCTGAGAGAAAATCTGTTCATACTCTTTGGGAAGGCTAATAGAGTCAGGGCCATCCAGAAACTGTCAGGGCCATTGGTGGAGACTTTCTACGCTGTTCTTCTTAAGTGGTCTACTAATTAATAGTAACAGCTTGACCCTAGCTCCGTGATGGCGAACCTGTGGCACGCAGAGCCCTCTCTGTGGGCACACGTGCCATCACCCCAGTTCACTTCTACCGCGTTTCTCCGTGGCGTTTCTCGTCGTTTGCAGGAAAAAAGAAGTTTCCCTGCAAACGATGAAACGGAAGCTCACGAAACAAAAAGATCTCACCTCTTGCAGGGATGCTCCACCTCCCGCCGGCCAGCTGGTCTTCGGGTCTCTGCTGTGCATGCATGCACGTGCGCGCGTGCCTTGCAGTTTGGGCATCCACACACAGTTTGGGCACTTGGTCTCTAAAAGGTTCACCATCAGTCAGGGGTGGGCTTCAAAAATTTTAGCAAGGGGTTCTCTGCCTGGTTGCTGGGTGGGCGTGGCCATGGTGGGCACGGGCTAGTCGGCCTCCTGCACCATGGCGGGGGGGGGGGGGATTTTTGCCCTCCCCGGGCTCCGGAGGCTTTCCTCGAGCCTCCGGGAGGGCAAAAACTGCCTCCCCAAGCTCCGGAGGCCCTCTGGAGGCTGGAAACGGCCCATTTTCAGCCTTCCCGAACTTCTGGTAGGCCCATTTTTCACCCTCCCCAAGCCTCCGTGCGCGCCCTGCACTTACCTGCATCCAAAACGGGCCACGTGGGGACTCCTGGGAGGGGCGAGGTGGGGGGAACCAGCCAGGAGTGGGATTTGGGGGTTCTCTGAACTGCACAGAATCTTAGCTAGAGGTTCTCCCGAACCCCTGCGAACCCCCAGCAGCCCACCCCTGCCATCACTGCCCTAGCTCTTCATAAGACTTTAGAGACACACCCTGGCTAAATGCTGCCAATACTTCAACTCTTGAGACCCACTTTATCTGCATTATTTTTAATCTGCTCTAGTTTCCTCTTTGAGTGTTCAGGAAACTTTAGCAGGGCTTTTTCTTCCACTAGCATACCAGTTAATGTAACACAGGCAGTAAATCACAATAATTCTTAATCTTTATTATTTTAGTAAGCCCTGGCATTCAGTTTGGCTGCTCTCTCTTATTTCTAACCTGTCACTCTCTTTAGCTACAATCAAGTTTTCTACTATGAACAACAGCCAGAGCAGCTGAGGTCTAAATCACATCTTTATTCTAGTGACAACATATGCTTTTAAAGGGAAAGTGACTATTTCTCTCTGTGCCTTAGGGAAAATTTCCATGATATGAGTTTTTTTTTTTACCTGATCATAGATCACTGGCCAGAAGCACATAAAGATAAGGTTCTCACATTTTTTAATAGGAATATCAAAAGACATTGTTCTGCTGAAATTCCCTCTTTTACACAGCTCTTAAATAACTCTGCCGCATTTCCCCCTTTGGCTAATAAGAGATTATGGTCTCCCTAAAATTGTAACCCTCAATGAACAATAGTATTTTTCTGGGCTGGGTTAGGCCAATTTACTACTGAAATGAAGAATCCCAAGACTCTAGGGTAATCTGAGGGAAGAAATTCCAGAAAAGAGTAACAACCTATTTGTAGGTTACTTTATTGTCATTGCACCTCGTACAACGAAATTAAAGGCCATCTTCAGTGTACATTATAACTATAAAAGTAAAACACAAACACACATCCTTCACATTCTATGCAATTGAACTGAAAACCCAATATTGCATTAATATTGCACTATTCAATAGAATTCAATAAAGTTACTGCCCTGGGATAGAAGCTGTTTTTCAGCCTATTTGTCCTTATCTGCCACTGTGCAACTGGCAAACCCTACACAGATGCAGTAAGTTAAAATACTCTCTATGGTGCAGCGGTAGAAGGCCACCGGCAGTTTTTCATTCAGTTGTTTCCTGAGAAGTCTTAGGTAGTATAATCTCTGCTGGGCCCTTTTGACCCGTGCTGCAATGTGAGTGCCCCAGGTCAGGTGCTCTTTTATGATAACACCCAGAAACTTAAAACTGGCCACTTGCTCCACTTGGTCTCCACTGATAAGCAAGGGCTGGATGTCTGATCTATTCCTTCTATAGTTCACTATAAGCTCCTTGGTCTTATTGGTGTTAAAAACCAAGTTATTGTCTCCACACCACGAAAGCAACCGGTCCACCTCATCCATATAGGCAGACTCATCCCCCCCCCACCCCCGAGATGAGTTCTACCACTGTTGTATCATCTGCAAATTTAGTAATAGTATTACTAGCGTGAGTAGGAATGCAGTCATGCACATAAAGAGTATAGAGTAAGGGATTCAACAGACAACCCTGT
>QLTV01014916.1:17481-33585 GCA_003457575.1 Thermophis baileyi | reverse complement strand
CTCCACAATGGGGTGGGGGCTACAATGGGCTGGTGACTGTATATTAGCTGTCTCTGAAAGCGAGCAAAGAAATGATTCAGCTCCTCTGCCAACGAAGCATCCCCTCAGCAGGGATGACATTGATCGGTTGATGGTTGGTAATTTGTTGAATCCCTCACCACACCTGCCTCAAGTTATTACTATAAAAATTATCCTCAATCTTTCTCTTATAATCAGTGTTGGCCTTCCGAATACCTTTCTTCAGACTAGCTCTGGCAACACTGTATCTTGTCCCATCACCAGACCTAAAGGCCTTGGTCCTATCACGCAAGAGGCGCTGGACTTCCTTGGTCATCCAGGGCTTCTGATTGGGATAGATCCTAATACGTTTATCCACAGTGATAGTGTCTGTGCAGTGCTTGATATAGCACAGAACAGTTGCAGTGTGCTCCTCTAGGTCAGGGTGGTAAAAGATGTCCCAATTTGTGTTCTCAAAACAATCCTGAAGTTGTTGGGAAGCATCTTCTGGCCAAGATTTCACTGTCTTTATTATAGGCAGAGCCTGTCTCCTAAGAGGGATGTATACTGGTGCTAAAAGCAGTGATATATGGTCTGATTGTCCCAAATGTGGTAATTGTATAACCCTGTAGCCATGTTTAATGTTGGTATATACTTTGTCCAATATGTTTACTCCTCTAGTAGCACTTTTTTTTTTACTTCCATGAAAACTACATTCACAAAGAGTCAAATATAACTTGGAGACTTTATTTTGATCTGATGCAATTATTTAAATAAATGAAGATCTTGTATTATATGCTGTCCAGATAAGAAACAACTATGCTGAATCTCACTAAAGGCTATCCCTCTCTTCCCACAGAGACTACTCAAAACCTTACAGGAAACTCAAAAGTGGAACACAAAGACAATAGCAACCACCAGCTCATGTCCTTGGGCATTAATATTGAGGTGCTTAGTCTCACCTCTACTGTGGGAAATATACAACCATTATGACTAGCAGCCAATCTGCTGGTCTGCATATTTATTAAAAACTGATCAAGTGGGTAGTTGTGAACTCTGTTTTGTACAAAATATTCCAAGTTAACTAAATGCTATATGAAAAAGTGTATGTTTTAATACTTTGAACCTATTTTATTGGATGATCCCAGCATTAAGAGATAAATTAATCCTTATCCTCTTTCTCCACATCATTCACTGATTCATTGTTTTCCCTACACAGAGAGTTAGTGTGTGTGTGTGTGTGTGTGTGTGTGTGTGTGTACGCGCTCGCACGCACATGCTAGGAGGAGCTGTGATGTTTGGTTTTAATGGTTGTTGTTAGTCCAGACTGTCTTGTTTTATTTCCATGTTTTTAATTGTTTTAATTACTATTATATTTTGTAAGCTGCCCAGAGTTTACTAGAGTGGGTAGCTGTATTAAATCTAAATAATAATAATAAAACAGACAAGCGCCTGCCACATTATATCCCAGACTTAATAATTATCAATAACAGAGACAAAAAAGTCTGAATAATGGACATGGCGATACCTGGAGACAGCAGAACAGAAGAGAAAGACCTGGAGAGATAATTACATTATACAAAGACTTGCAAATAGAAGTAGAATGACTATGGCAAAAGAAAGTGAAGATAGCACCAATAGGCACCTTTGGTACAATCCTGAAACATCTGGAGCACCCCTTGAACACCATCAGTATTGAAAAAATCACCTCCAATCACCATCAATTGCAAAAGGCAGCTTTACATGGAACAGCTTACATCCTGTGGCAATACCTTTAACACTACCAAACAGCAATACCTGTCTATCCCAGGTCCTTGGAAAGTTCTTGATAGGTGGATAAAAGTGCCAAATCCAGTCTAAACATCTATGCTATGGACAGTATGAAACCAACCAGCAATGCTGTCATAGTTAGCCATTAGTTGTCTAGGCCAACCTGCATGTCACCTAACTATACTCTGTTGTTACAGGCAACCTGGCCAACTGATATATAGGCTTTTGCCCAAGAAGCAATGGGTTATATTGTATGTAGACACAATTTTTTCATTATTACTTTAACAAAGGACTTACGAGGCTTACACCTATGAAGGTTAAGCAGTCAAATAAACTGCTTTTTGTTAGTTGCAACCAAAAGATGATCATCTTAACTATTTCCAGTTATATGTAATTAGATGTTATACAAGAACAACTCTGGATAGTTCTAGCACATAAATTAGTGTGCAGTCATATTCTGAATACTACACTCATCACTATGTGTGCTACAGATAGTCAAACTGTTTCTAGCACCACTGCCTTCCATTAAAAGCAGTGTGAAGCAGGTATATTACTATGCATCTGTTTTACAAAGAAAAGATCATTGTTGAATCCTCTTGAGATAGTGTTTGTTTCATTGTTCTATCAAATTACTTACTGAGCTTTTGATACTCAAGTATTCCTCCTGAGTTAAGAAGTGCTAGTCATAGTGAAATCCCATTCTGTTTTCTGAATTAACACTCCAAGTGTCCATAACAGTGATGGGGGGAAATAGGCTCACTTTTATTATTATTAATTTTTATGCCACCCATCTCCCCTACAAGGTGACTCTGGACATCATCAATCATAATCATCATCATCATCATCATCATCATCATCATCATCATTACCACATTGATTGTTCCATTATTGCTGGAACCTATCTTTTATATTTTTTACTATACAGTGGGAAAATTTCAACCATTCAAGGATCCTGCAAAATTTATCTCAATAAATTATGATAATCTTATACAGATAATTATGCTTTGATCATTTGGTTTTCCTTGGAGGTTGTATGACTGAACTCATAGTATGTGGCCTCCACTGTCATTTGTATATCATCTTGTATTTCTTAGTGTGATGTGTAAATGCATTGTGATTCTTTCTACAAATCATTTCAAAATTCTGGCTTAGCAAAATATTTGAAACAACCAAATATGATTTCGGTATGCACAGCTGATGCTAATGAAAAATGCATTGTAGCATAATTTTTTATGTTATCTAAATGTAAGTTGCATTGAATTTAACATGACTTACTTACATATACTTACATTATACTATTCACTTAATTAGGCAATACAAGCTGACTAAGTATATTGTCAAAATTTGCACATTTAGAGGAAAATTATGTTTTTAGGTAAGTAACAAGGAGAGAACGTGTATCTCTTTATAAGGGGCAACTTGCTTAATTGGATTGGAGAATGTTACGATGTTGTGCAAACATGAAAACTCAAGTCAACTAGTTCTTAAACTAAGCCTCAAGGAATTGATTAATAGCTTGAAATAGCCCTGAGGCTGTTTCATGTTAAATTCTCTATTAATCGTATTATCAAAACAAAGTATTTGGTACACTTCACTCCCCAAACACAGGATATATTGAGATTTTAATAGAGCCAGACAGTTTCACTCTTCCATTTTGGAGATTCAAAATGATTCTAGTTTTTTATTCGTTTTAGAAATGCAGATATAGCAATGCACATCATAACAGAGGAGCATGCTGAACCTGACCAGAACCCATGTGATCCAGTATTGCTTTTCCATAGCAGCCAATCAGATGCCTATGAGAGGACCACAAACAGATTCTAAGATCTCTGGCCCATTCCTAGTATTCTGTGCAAATATGATTCTTTTGACCCTGGAGCTCACATATTGCCATGTTATGTGACAGAATGAGCAAAATGTATGAGGGGAAGAGACTTACTAATACTACTATACTAATACTACTATTACTAATATCTCAGGGCTGCCACAAAGAAGAGGGAGTCAAGCTATTCTCCAAAGCACCTGAGGGTAGGACAAGAAGCAATGGGTGGAAACTAATTGTTGCGGAGATAAATAATTAGAGGTGAAAGGAATCTTGTTTCCCTGCCCTCAATTCTCAATAATAAGACCGGAGTCCAGGAAAGAATAAAAGTAATATATTTGCATAACAAAAATAAGAACACCTAAGTCTAACACCAAGGAGAGAAGCAACTTAGAACTAAGGAGAAATTTCCTGACAGTTAGAACAATTAATCAGTGGAACAACTTGCCTCCAGAAGTTGTAAATGCTCCAACACTGGAAATTTTTAAGAAGAGATAAGATAACCATTTGTCTGAAGTGGTGTAGGGTTTCCTGCCTAAGCAGGGGGTTGGACTAGAAGACCTCCAAGGTCCTTTCCAACTCTGTTATTCTATTCTATTCCCTTTGAGTTGACCTAGGAGTATCACAGATCAAATTTGGGTGAAGGCAAGGTGGGTTCCACTTACCTTCCCTACCGGTTCGCATCGCGACACAGCCGTGGTGACCGGAGAACCAGTTCGGGGGCGTGGACAGCCGGCCATCGCTGCCGGTTCAGCGAGCAGGTGCAAATTTCCACCACCGGTATGGGAGAACTGGTCCGAACTGGCAGCAACCCACCACTGGGTGAAGGACTTAAAAATATTACCCAACTTCACTCTCTGTTATAACCATCGTCCTTATGGCACCTCTAATGCCTCTACTGAAGACTCTACAAACATCAGTATGGGTCATTAATGAGGGGAAATGTCATTTAATTGAGTGTCCTAACTGGATGAATTTCTTCTGTAGCTCTCTTCCAAGGGAATCGACACACAGTGTAGAAATGCTATATACATTACTGTTGTGCTTTCCCATATTATTTATTTATATTTTTAAACTAATTTTTCATTTTAACCAGAATAATCCGTAGCAGGGAACAGCACATAATAAATCACAATAAGTAGCTCATGCTAGCAGTGGTCTGCAGAAGCTAATGTAGGTGCAGATTTTCTAGGAGAAAATGACATACAAAGTTTGCCCTGATGAGACCATGATTCAACCTAAAAGTAAATGCAGCATTTTAGTAAAAATTTAGTGAAAGCAAATGGGGCATTTTAGATTTTTTTTTTCTAATACCGTAAAGAAAACAAAAGACAGAGGAAAACAAATTATAATACTGTATAATAGTTTATAGCGATGGCACTTAGACTTATATACCGCTTTTTAAAGCACTCTCTTAGCGGTTTACAATGTGAGCTTATTAGCAATAGCAATAGCACTTAGACTTATATACCGCTTCACAGTGCTTTACAGCCCTCTCTAAGCGGTTTACAGAGTTAGCATATTGCCCCCAACAATCTGGGTCCTCATTTTACCGACCTCGGAAGGATGGAAGGCTGAGTCAACCTTGAGCCGGTGAGATTTGAACCGCCGAACTGCAGCTAGCAGTCAGCTGAAGTAGCCTGCAGTACTGCACTCTAACCACTGCGCCACCTCGGCTCTATTATTGCCCCCAACAATTTTGATCTCGGAAGGATGGAAGGGTGAGTCAACTTTCAGCCCCGTCCAGATTGAACTCCAGGCCGTGGGCAGAGTTTGCCTGCAATACTGCATTCTAACCACTGTGCCACCAGGGCTCCCTTATGTGCGGCTTAGTGAAAGTAGGAAATTATACAGATTGATTGATTATGGGCCATCAAGTATTTCTGACTCCTGGAGACAAAACACTTTTTCCATAAAAATGAAAACTACAGAGTTTTTAGAAACTATCCTCATTCCTATTTAACTATCAGTTAAAATTTCCTTATGAAAAAAGTTCTTTCCATGTATCATTAAGATATTTAAAATCATCCACCAAAAATAATAAGAGACAGGAAAATAGGCAAAATTGTATAATGTATTCCATTTATGAAGTAAATTGATTCCCCATTAATCTGCAGTGAAGGCATGTTGCGGTTCTCATCTGTTAGGATATTTGATGAGTGCCAGAAGGTGGGCCTTCTCTGCCATGGTGTACGCACACGCACATACACACACGCACACAGACACACATCACAATGTCAGATGAGCTCCATTCTGTTAATGTTCCTGTCCCGAAGTCCCTCAAGATCTGGTTATGGAAAAGGGGAACTGGAGACATTCTTACATTGCTCCACTATTGTAGTCCCTCTCTCTGTGCCTTGTGGTTTGTATATTTTTAATTTTTCATAATATTTTAATTTTAATAATGATCTTAAAGTATTTTATGATTTTTTCATATATTATAATATTTATATATGATTTTATATATTTATTTTATTTGAATGCCACCCAGAGTCATTTCTTGTGAGATGGGTGTCCCTATAAATTTGATCAATTAATCAACCCACAGCAAGACATTCTCTTCCAGAGACATAAAATCATCCTCACATGCACATACACACCACTACTTATCTGCCTCCCCCTTTTCAGCAAAAATGTCAAACAAGCATAACAAATCACAGAATAGAGATAGCTGTCCTGCAAACAGAAGACAACAACACCAGGGAATAAAACGGGACGGAGATGCAGTTTGAAGAAGTAACTACAGTGAACTGAAAATGAAGTGCAACAGGGAATGGACCCAATGTCAATTGATTGCTCAAACTTTAATATTCTATCAAAAGGGAGAAAAACTCTTTTTATGTATTATGAAAAAAGTAAAACACCACTAAACAGCCAGCTTCTCCCAAACACAGCCTTCCCACAGCACTTTCCTATGTTTAAAGATATTTACCCATGTAGTAGGGCTGTATTACTATTATCCTTCTCATCTTTCCTTTTACCTTCTACTATTGGTATCTTATGATTATGTTACTTTGTTGCTTGTAGGTACACAGAGAGCTTATGCACAGAGAGACAAATTCCTTGTGTGTCCAATCGTACTTGACCAATAAAAAATATTCTATTCTATTCTATTCTATTCTATTCTATTCTATTCTATTCTATTCTATTCTATTCTATTCTATTCTATTCTATTCTATTATGTCTAGTCTACTCTACTCTACTCTACTCTACTCTATTCTCAGCTATGCTTCTTCAACAGTGATATATCAGTGATCATCTTCAACTCCCACCCATTTGTTTCTTTCAACCAACTTTCTCTTCTCAGCAAATGCAAGTCAACTTTCCCCTAGACCCCAATTCATCAGTCACATTTGACAGGGGAAAGCAACTTGTCTTCCTATCAGGTAAATGCAATAATATCTAGATCTATTAGCAATTACAATGCTATATATATTTATGTAGAAGACCAAAAGTTTAATTGGATCTTCTTCTTCATCAACATCATATCTCTATATGCGTAGGATGTCAGACACACAGCCTTCAAGAAATTGTATTATTTACATGCCAGCTATAAGAGTGGGAACCTAAAGGAAAATAGACCAACAAGCAAGGAAACCCTTTTTGATTCCATATGATATCTCTAAACAAAATGCATGCAAAACAGTTCTAGCATTTGTTTCCAGTCAGCAATTCAGCGAAATTACATGAAGTAAAAATTATAATGCAAGCCTATATTCCCGGTACAAGCAACACTTTTTCTGATGAGGGTTGCATTTCTGTAGGTATAATATACTGGAGGCATCATGGCAATAGTAGCTGGGCTTAAGAAAGAAAGAGGGTGGTACCATTCTTTATCTTTAGGTCAGCACTTTTTACTTTTTTCCTTTATTTTTCCCCCCTCTTTGTGCTGAAAACTGCTAGAGAAGAGACAAGTTGCTTTTGCTGGGGAACAATATGAAATTAAGCTGAGGGCAATATGTAGTCCCAAGGTCATTTGTCTCAATTGCCAGCTCCATATATACCTCTATTGAGTTCCATCGGCTTACTTCAAAGTCTGTAAAAATGTACAGTCTCAGGCTTACCGTTGAATAGATAATGTATAGGACTGCAGTTTCTTCCTCTCACCCAGTTATACATTTGTTCATCTAGCCAAACAGTAAATGTGTGAGGTTTTTTATCCCTATCCATCTATCCATCTATCTATAAGAGCCGTGGTGGCACAGTAATTAGAATGCAGTACTGCAGGCTACTTCTGCTGACTGCCGGCTGACTGCAATTTGGCAGTTCGAATCTCACCAGGCTCGAGTTGACTCAGCCTTCCATTCTTCCAAGGTCAGTAAAATGAGGACCCAGATTGTTGGAGACAAGATGCTGATTCTGTAAACCGCTTAGAGAGGGCTGTAAAGCACTGTAAAGCGGTATATAAGTCTAAGTGCTATTGCTATCTATCATCTCTCTCTCTCTCTCTCCCTCTATCTATCTATCTATCTATCTATCTATCTATCTATCTATCTATCTATCTATCTATCTATCTATCTATCTATCTATCTATCTATCTATCTATATTGTGCATGTCTGTATATAAATGTACAATTTAATACATCAATCCCCACGTTTTGAGATGAATAAAACTGATAACTGAGATAATTAGATAGAATGAACATTAAAGACACAACTAAAATATAAAACTTTTTTAAAATTCTGCAACATACCAGATGGGGGAAAGCCATTCCAGGGCAATTTGAACTTTTACAACAACAAAAAAGAAACATTCATTTCCTTTTCCATATGCTCTAAAGACCAGGTAGTTATTACTAGCCTCTCCTCAAAATACCCCACACCTCTTGTATATAAAATATATTATCAAAAATGGGTTTGGGTCTTCAGTGGTCCAAAACATCAAAAGGATTCTTAAAGGATTCTTTGCCAAACTCTACTTCACTTCTCCTTTTTAACTCTACTCCATCCAGCATACCAAACAATACCAACAACAACCTTCAAGCCCTTGGGAAGAATTCTTTTATCATCATCCATAAAATACAGCATAACTTTTAGCAAGCATAATGAGATAACATTCTTCTACTTTAGGCAATCCGAACACTTTAATCTGACTCAACAAATCAGTTCCTATAATCTTAATATGCAAACAACTTTCCAAAGGTTAATTCATTTCCACCTTTGCTCTCATATTCACTTCTAGTTCTGAAATCACCAGTTTGCCTGCCTGTGGTGGTATCTTTTTAGCAGTGCAAAATAAGGTTACTGTTATTCACACATGATTCAAAGGAGATTAAACTGAACATTTAGGCCTGGGGGAGATGAATGCAGAGTTCATATGCTAGCAATCCAAGTATTCCTTTTCTTTAGCGTAACTATTACCATTTTTAAATGGGAGGATGAAAAGGTTTGGAAGTTATTGTATAAGTGAGCTTCCTCAGGAAGCAACAATTTCTTAACAAGTGTAAACTCTGGTACCATTTCCTTAGTCCCAGTTTGCTTCAAAGGGCCAGATGCAAATTGATAAGTACCATAGTTCACATGTGAATGGTATAGTTCATAATTTCCCCTAAACCAACTTGCAAGAAGATAATTCCAGAAGCAGAGGGCATCAACCGGTCAAAATATGGCTTCCTACACTGACCATTCCTGGAATTATTATATTTAGCCACCAAGTACAACTGCATGTTGTCAAAAATGCTGGTTTTGTCTCAATCTTTCTCATAGAAAATTGAAATATATATTCCTCTTCATGCAAAAGATGCCATTTCAATATCTATTTGATTTTCTTATACAAAAAAGAACAGCAGCTGACCAGAGCATCAACTGACAAAGCTGCAAAGGCCAAATTTGCATTTTCTTTGCCACATCTGGCAGAAAGCAGGTGTTTAATTATTTTTCACTTTTCCTAACAAATTATAACAACTACTTGAGGAAAGTACAAGTTACAGTTTTTTTGTTTTAAAAAGTGTGCACCACTCTTCCACACTTGGTAAACTCAAGTATAAGTATACTCATAGTATAAAATGTGTTATTGCAAAGAGGGGCCAGCCACTATCTAATGTTGCTATGTGAAAGGCTGTATCTTTAACACTCTTTGCTACCTAACTTGGAAAAGATGCTAGACCTAGGAGGTGCTACAGTAAACTCATTACAAATGAAATTTAAAAGCAATATATCATCCATTATTGGATATTCTCAGTTTTGGGGAAGGAGTCCATGTTGCATATAAGCAGTATTTTAAAAGGCACAAAGGCTCCAGACAGCAAGGTAATTGTGCTTATGTAAAGCTTTTCACAACCAATAATATAATAATTTTAATAATTAAGAATAAGTCTGATGTATTGTACTGAGCCTCTCTTATCACCCATTCTCCCTCAAAAAAATAAAAATAAGATAGATGATGTCTCTGGAAAAATGATAGTGCCATCTACTACAGTAGACTCTTAATTTTATTTTCATTCCCCTTCTTCTTTTGTTAACGTTCACCAAATCTATTTTTTTTTTGCCCCTTTTTCATCAGCATTATCAGGAGACTAATGAATTACTGATCAATTGTAGAAGGATTTTGATATTACAAGTCAGATATGTGGCAGTACTGTCGGTTCCGATGAACCTGGTTAATACTTGGATCATTACTGAATTTCATAGATCACTAGGAAATCCCATTAAACCAGGAACTGAAATTTTTTAAAAAATGGAAGGCGGCTTGTCAAACCACTTCTGTATTCTTGCCAATAAAATTGCTAAGGTGCATGTTTAGAGTGTTGAGACTTTGCATTGGAGAAAGTATTATCAGACCCCTTAGAATACCATTGATAGCCAAGAAAACAAATAAATAGATCATTTGCACACATTAATAATATCTTATCTCTTGAGAAAGCTATAATGCTGGGGAGGGGAGAATGAAAGAAAATAGGATGACCAGCAACAAGGCGGATGCACTCAAATAAAACAGAAAGAGGACTAATTTGAGAATAGATCATGCTGGAGATGGTATATCTATGTAGTCGCTAAGAGCTGAGACCAACTTGATGTCATAATCAAGAACAATAAACATCTGTGTTGTAATTAAGAGTTCATCTCAACTTGAAGGATTTTTATTTAAAAATATTTATTTGAAAAATAAATATATAATCCTGAAGGCTGCATAAATAAATCTTTGATTTACAAGAAGTATTACCTCTTACACTTGTATCCTGCTGTTTCTCCAGCAGCAAAAGTATAAATAGTTCCCACAACATTTTATCCTCACAACAATATTATGAAGCAGGTCACCCTTAGGAGCAATTTCTGCATTCAATAAAGTATCCTCTGTGGTTCAGCGTATAATGCAAACGCAAGCAGCATGGCCATTTTATGATTCAGTGTGTTGTGTGAATCCTGGCAGTTAGGTTAATTCAGTGAACTATGGTACAGATTGATCTCAATTTGAGTCAAAGACAGGGCAATCAGTGGTATCATGATCCATCAAAATATTCCAGATGGGGAAGCAAAAGAAGGTAAACAGTTCTATCAAGCCCCACCCACAAAACAAGCCATGCCCACAGAACCGGTAGTAAAAATTTTTAGAACCCCCCCCTGATACATACATAGATGCATTTTACACACACACACACACACACACACACACACACACACACACACACACACACACACACACGTTATGCTAATTATAGGAAACCGGGATGCCAATGCTACAAATAAAATATCATCTACAATAAAGGGAAAAATCAATAAAGTTCTGCCAAGCAAATTCAATGTTTGCAGCAACTATTCGTATCTAGTAATCTAAGAAGTGGCTAAATTCATGGATTGGGAATCCCTGGACAGAAAGCACCAAATTAAAATTGACTATATGTATTTGCAAGCAAAGATGGAAAAGTTCTGATTAAATTATAGGAACAAATGAAATAACCAAACCAATAAGATATGGCCTCATATTTTATATGATCACCTGGTGAAAGTAAAGAACAAAATTTAATGGATTACATTTGCTATCTGAAAGACTCAGGATTTAAATGTTTATTATTATTACAGATGAAACAAGTAAAATATTACAAAATGCTAAAAGAAGGAAAATAGCTATCTAATATGTTGAAAAAAGCTAAAAAACTAGGAAGTACAGAAGGCAATAATGAAAAATTTACCAAGATTAAGAAGTGACAAGAAGTAATAGCTAAAGAAGCAATGGAAAGAAACTGAAGATAACATAAAATGAAAAGGACAAGAGAGTTATTTAATAAAGTTGCAGAAATCAGGGGATTTATTCAAAAGTGGGTATCATAAAAGTCAAAGAACAGAACTATCTACAGGAGAAAGAAGATGGAAAGAGGAGACAGCACAAATATATAGATCACAAAACCAACGATACTTACACGTTTGGTCAGTGAACAAACACCAGACATTTTAAAAAGTGAAATTTAATGAGACCTAATGTTCACAACAAAACTGCAGGAGTTGATGAGAATGCTAAACTATTTAAAATTTTGCAAAATGTGGCAGCTCATGTGCTGCTTACTGTCCATCACAGAAAAAATTAATGGTGGCCAAAGGACTGGAAAATATCAAGTTATATTCTAGCAACAAAAAGGGAACTACTGAAGAATGTCCAAATTATCAAAAAAATGCTAAATTTTAAAATCTGGGTTTCAACAATACATAGAAGGAGAACTGCCAGATATTCAAGTTAGATTCAGAAGAGGCACCTGAGACCACATTGCTACACCTGATGAATAATGGAAAAGGCAAAGCAATTTCAAAAGAGAGATCTGTATTTGTTTTATGGATATTTTGATTGAGTATTGACACCAGCAAGTTATGGATAGTCCTTAAAAACATGGGTGCTATGAGCCACTTCATCTGCCTATTGAAGGATCTCTATGACGATTCAGAACAGCAAAGGCAATTATAGAACAACTAACTGATTTGCAACAGGGAATGTTCTAAATTTGTATACTTCACCTTATTTATGAAACTTAATGCAGAACATGAACTTGGAAATGGTATTACAATACAGAGACTTAACACTAATGATAAACATACATATTCTCAAAACAATGGTTTTCCAAACTATAACATATGGCAATGAAAGCTGAATCATCAGAAAGCAGAACAAAAATAACTTAAATTGCAAAAGGAAAAAAATATATTCTGGGTGAAGGAAAACCAGACTGGCCGCTAGAAGCCACAATAAAGTTTAAATATTTCTGACACATAAGAGTTGTTGGAGAAAGTTCTCTTTAAAAATCAAAGACAAATAAAGAATAGGCTAGTAGAGGACAAGGTGGTTGATACTCTCCCTGATGACAAGAAGTAAAAAAAGCAGCAACTAAAAGATCCAATAAAATGATATTCATTAAAATATGGAGAATCATACGTGACTGAAGGACCACTTCATGTAGAGCTACCATTCTTAGCTGCAAAAACTCAACACGGAATTAAGTTTTCCTGCATCTCTCTGTTGCCATCCAGTGGTTATCTTGATTTCTGCAGCCAGATACTTATTTCAAATGAAACAATCAATCACAGCTAGCTACTTTCCCAAAGTCACCCAAGGAACTTAATAGCTAACTGGAAATTTAAACCTGGTTTTCTAGAGTCGTAGTGTAACACATAAGATATTACTCCCATGATGAGTTTAGGTTTATAACTGTGGCTAGTGTTTAAGGAAAGCCTTTGTGTGTGACTCTCCTCTGATACGTTTTCTGAGGCCATCATCACAAGTCAAAATGACATTCTTCCCAAAGAGAAACTGGGCTATAACTCACTGGTACAAAGAAATGAAGTGTGCTTGTTCTCTGTTGCTATTGGCCTCAGCCTGCTTTTCCATCCCATGACAAAGAGTAGTTTAATCAATCTGTTATCCAGCCTTATCAATATTTACTGGACTTTTTTAGTCTTTTAGAAACAGAGAACTCTCATTTTTAAATGTCTGGTGTTATTAAAGGTAAAGGTTCCCCCCGCACATGCGTGCTAGTCATTTTCGGCTCTAGGGGCGGTGCTCATCTCTGTTTCAAAGCCGAAGAGCCAGCGCTGTCCGAAGACGTCTCCGTGGTCATGTGGCCGGCATGACTAAACACCGAAGGCGCACGGAACGCTGTTACCTTCCCACCAAAGTGGTCCCTATTTTTCTACTTGCATTTTTTACGTGCTTTTGAACTGCTAGGTTGGCAGAAGCTAGGACAAGTAACGGGAGCTCACTCCGTTACGCAGCGCTAGGGATTCGAACTGCCAAACTGCCGACCTTTCTGATCGACAAGCTCAGCGTCTTAGCCACTGAGCCACCGCATCCCTACATTGTTATTACTGGTGTTATTACACCACCCTCTATTCACTCCAATATTAAGAATAGTTATACAGGCTGATTCTGAATGATGGGCTGTAGCAACCAAGGGTGGGGAATAACAACTAAGGTAGCTGTGAACTTCATAACCTGGGGAAAAAGCAGACATCTCCCTTCAGCATGAAAGAAGCAGGAACAGTGAGAAATGTCAGTTCTCAGGGATCTTCACCCAGCCTGAGAAAAACACACCTGATCCAAGAAGCATTACTGTTCAGGGTTTGGTCCAGTGAAAACAGCTGTAAGGCTCAAGGGGGTGCGGCAAGTCACAGAAACCTTAGCACCTTCATTGTGGCTTTGGAATATGTCTAGGTGGTGACAGAAAAGCCGCCCTTCCTTTGGACTTCAGATCCATCAAGACCTGTTGTGGTGCTTCCTATTTCAAGACCTCTTTCCCATCAATAACTTTTCCTTGAGGGAGGTGGACTTTCAAATAGATGTGCTTAAGAGCACTGTGGTCCCAAAGATACAAAGATGTCTCCTGGGAATAAAAAAATAAAATCTACAAGCAAGGGACGTGAGCCATTAGGAAGGCAGCCCCAGTGAAAGGGCAAAGTCACCTGGCCAGAATGCCAATTAGTTCTAGTTGTGATAAACTAATTTAGACAGAGAAATTATGCTCCCAGCTGCCACCACCAGTTTAAAGAGTGCCACCAAGTAAAATTAGAATGGTGTTATAATCTTTCCACAACTGAAGGTCCATCCAGAGTACCGAGCTTCATCTGTTTTGAAGAGGATCCTCTTAACCATATCACATTGTTAAGGGCATTGAAGCTGCAGCATTAAGAGGGGTTCTTCTAACCATCTTTAAAAGCTCAGGAACCCTCCGACTCTTTTGCATCAGACCATCTTAACTACCAAGCTCCAACTTCTTTGCTAAACAATTGTGCCAGCTCTTTGGATGCTACATTTCATGCCTTTACTCTGCAGCCCCCTGGGGTTTTTTTACAGCTGGACCACTTCCTAATATAGAACTGTTGCCAGTGGTGGGGGAAAGATACATTTTATTCAGGAAATGTTTAAAACCCAGCCTGAATGAAAGGGGAAGAACAGGATTTGCCAACCCTATGCATTTCTTAAATATTTCCAATGTAATTAATTTAACTGCATCCAAATTCCAACTTTTGCAGTTCTCTTCCTTGCCTCCAAACAATTTCCGAGCAGCTATTAAGTCAAAGAACTGAAGAAAAGAAACTAACCCAAAGCCTGTCTAATCCAAACTTAAATTCCAGTAACACCCTTACCACAAAGAGGAGAAGCCTGAATTAAATCTATTCCCTAGGTACAGAGGAAGAAGGAACAAAAACATATTTTTTTTAAAGTTCATTTTGTTTTGGTTTGTTTTGCTGGGCATATATCCTTTATTTTTGTGAAGTTGGTGCTTCGCGCCGCGCATCCCCCCCCCTCCTCAATTTTACGCTGTCATGCACAGCCTCTATAAAAAATTTAATCTGTGTTTGGTATTAGTGATTTAATGTAACCCGACTGCTTTGATTCATTATTTTGGTTTTCGGGTTGAGTTCGCTTATGCTGCCCGGGAGCAATTCATAAGCACTACCAGCAATAATCTTGAAAATCTCATGTTTACTTGGAAACAAGTCCCTTGTGGAACCCAGCTTCACTCCCTCGTGTGTTTAGGACTGCGCACGAGGAAGGATAACAAGAAGGTACCTGCTTTGGCAAGGTAGTAAAATCCGCCCACCTTGTGCAGACTTACTCGGAAGTAGTAAACCTTACTTGCGCGTCAACCCCAGCGAGCCCTTTCGGAAATATCTCTAGGGAAGCGGATCGGGTTGCCTATCCAGTTATACAGTCACCATCGCCTTCCGAGGAAGCCCGTTTCAAATGGCAACTTCCAACAATTACCGTAGCGATTCATCGCTGGGGGTCCGTTATTAACCCCCCCCCCGAAGCCGCTGAGCTCTATTGCCGATGAACGAACGCCCCAGAAGCAGCAGGTTAAGCCTTCGAGCCGGGCGCGTCCCGAAAGACGCCCGCTAACTCTTCCCGCGAAACGCCAAGCGAGGAAAGAGCCGGGAGGCGGCCGGAACTTCGCCTTACCTGACGGGCAAAACGGGGCTGCGCGCTTCCCGAGGCTGGCGGCCGGGCGAGAGAAAGTCGCGGGGTTCGGGAATCCTCGCCGGCGAAGAGGTCGAGGGAGAGGAGAGCTTGCCTTCGCCTGAGGAGCCTGCCG
>QLTV01012198.1:8830259-8842263 GCA_003457575.1 Thermophis baileyi | reverse complement strand
CCCTTCGCCCTGCCGGCTGGCCTCTTTATTCCCCCTCGCTCCAAAGGAAAGCCCTCTGGTATGGCAGCAGCAGCACACGTGGCTGCAAGAGGAAGAGAGGTGAGACCCAGACGCTTTCTGGCTCCTCTGGTCACAGAAGCATTAACCCCTCACTCTCCCCTCTTTGCTAACAGCCGTCCTGTTTTTCACATGGGATCGCCCAGGAGGGAGGAGGAAGAGGGAGAAGGGGACAGAAGCATCATTCTGTGACGAGGGGAGCCGGAAAGCGTCTGGGTCTCACCCGGCCTCTGTTCCTCTTGCAGCCACATGTGCTGCTGCTGTTGTTCCAGAGGGCTTTCCTTGGAAGCGAGGGGGAATAAAGAGCCCATAAAGCAGGCGGTCCTGTTTTTCACACGGGATCGCCCAGGAGGGAGGAGGAAGAGGGAGAAGGGGACAGAAGCATCATTCTGTGACGAGGGGAGCCGGAAAGCGTCTGGGTCTCACCCGGCCTCTGTTCCTCTTGCAGCCACATGTGCTGCTGCTGTTGTTCCAGAGGGCTTTCCTTGGAAGCGAGGGGGAATAAAGAGCCCATAAAGCAGGTGGGTGCGTGCTAACCTTGCCTTCCCCGGGCATCACTGGCCCGCCTCCCATCAGCACAGGCGCTCTTTGGGAGATGCTGGCTGGCAGGGAGAGGGAAGCCGGCCCGGCAAACTTTGCAGCCACGTGGGAAGCCAGCAAGCGCCTCCCGAAGTGTCTCATAGGCCGGCGGAGGCACCGCAGGGCGCGGCTGAGAGCGTGCTAACCTTGCCTTCCCCAGGCATTGCCGGCCCTCCTCCCATCAGCAGAGGCGCTCTTTGGGAGGTGCTGGCCGGCAGTGCAGCCACTCTCAGACCAGGGGTGGATTCCAACTTACCTTGCTGCCGGTTGTCTTCCTCCCGCGCCGCGTGGCCGTGCCTCGTGGGTGCGCGCGCACATGCGCAGTGCAAAAACCCCCGAAATTGTTTTTTTTTTTAAAAAAAAACACGCCAAAAACAGAATGGTGACTCATGCGCAGTGCCGGAAACTCAGCTTCTGCGCATGCACAGAAGAAAAATAAAATTCAAAAAATTCAAAAAAATAAATTAAAAAAAATTAAAAAAAGATGGCGGTGCTACGGACTGGCACTGACCGATCCGGTTCGGTGACATCATTGTGACATCACCAGCGGGCTGCTAGCAGTTTGGGAGAACCGGTCCGAACCGGGAGGAACCCACCCCTGGACCAGATGAACCCAGGAAGGTGGTGGTGCAAAGGATGGCTTTCCATTCAGGAAAGAAAACAATTCAAATAAACTCCAGTCTTCTGGAAACCACATGAAGGGGATTTTAGTATGGAAAAAGGAGATACCATAATAAATTTTGCTAAACCAATTGGCTCATCTCTGTTTCTCTCCCTTTTGTATCTTTTAGACAAATACTATCTTTCAACGTTGCCATCCAATTATAATTGTTAATACTATACAATCAGAAATATTAAACACAGGGAGAATGAGCAATCACTTTACATTCAGTTAAATCAGTTCATGTTACTGTTTTAGAGCCACCTATTTTATGGATCATGGCCTTAATGTCATCCAAAAGCCAAATTTCTTTTTCTTCTTCACCTTTTATACTTTTAAAAACTAACTTGTAGCTTCACTACTATCTTGTTTTAAATAACAGAATAACAGAATTGAAAGGGACAGAATAACAGAATAATAGTGTGTGAAGGGACCTTGGAGGTCTTCTAATCCAAGCAGGAAATCCTATATCATTTCAGACAAATAAATACTAATTTTATTACATTTTATGAAGCTTACACATAAAAAACAGCATAAACAAGAGAAAGAGAAAGAGTAAGAAGAGAACAAGAAGAGAAGTGCAAAGAGGTATAAAGAAAAAGAGAGGAAAACAAAACTATATAAAAAGAATGACTTCTGACTTCTTCCAAGGATATAAGGAACACTTATATTCTACTCTTTAAGACTGCAATAAAGTGACCTTTTCCCAAAATAAAGAAAAAAACTCTCCCTTTTTATGATCCTGTCTCTTAATTTGAGGTAGATTTAGGGCAATTGGATGGAGCTTAGCATTTACTGGCTGGCTACCCTTCCTGATCCCATGTGAAGTTTACAGCAGATATTTTTTCTTTGTGTCCTGGGAGAGAGAAACATCTGCCACTACCTAGGATTGAACTTCCAAATTTCCGAGTGGGAGATGAGTGTCTTCTCCACTATGCCACCACACCACTTTAAAATAAAGAAAAAAAAGGGGGGGGAATCTTTTTTTCTTTTTAAATTTGAACAATCATCACATGTCAAAATGTGATTTTTCTCCATCACCTGCAAAAGTCCACAAAGGGCTTCCAATTATAAATGGATTTGTTCAGTGATTTTTCTCTCATGAGGGCCATCAACATAAGCATCATTGCTAATTCTTTATTAACCTTTCTTGTGGGTGTTGTAAGATCTTTCCAATGTTAAGCAGTGAACATATAGAAGTCATGCTGCTGATATCATATATAACAATAAAAGACCATGTGATTTTTCTAATGCTTTATCCATAAACCCTAACAAAAAAGTTTCTGGTCTGAATTGTACATTAATTTTCAAGATGTTTTGAATTACTAATTTTACTAATTACTAATTTTCATCCAATATTCATCCCCACCACTCTAGTGCAAGAGTCTGTGCCACAAGAAGATCCCTATTCCAGCATTTTATCACCAACTCCCTGAATAGTGAGAGCAGAAAAGCCTCAGAGCAAATAATTGGTGAATTCTAAGATGGCAGTTACTCCATACTTCAGATTCAATAGCAATGCCAGTTCCAGAACATCAGTGTCCATTCAACCGTTAGACTTTGTCCAGCTATCCACTTTGTTGTGCCACAGTTGAATGCTTGGAGCACAAGCTTGGCTGCTGCTGTCCCTACTGCACCATATTTTCCAGGAGTCTCCAAAACCTGAAAAAGACAACTTAGAGAAAAGGCCAAACATCACCAAACATCTGATCAGTAGTGCAGTGAAACCTTCTAGTCCAGAGGTGGGTTCCTCCCAGTTCGGACCAGTTCTCCTGAACTGGTAGCGACCCGCTGGTGACGTCATGATGATGTCACCGATCCGGTTCGGTCGGTGCCTGTCCGTGGGCACCGCCATCTTTTTTTTTTTGAATTTTTTTTGAATTTTTTTTTGAATTTTTTTTTCTTCTGCACATGCGCAGAAGCCAAGTTTCTGGCACTGCGCATGCATCACCATCTTGTTTTTGGTGGGTTTTTTTATTTTTTTTTATTTTTTTTGCACTGTGCATGCCCGCGCGCAGCCATGAGGCGTGGCTATGAGGAGCGGGAGGAAGCGAACCGGCAGCGAGGTAAGTTAGAACCCACCCCTGTTCTAGTCTAGTGTTGGCTGTGCTATTTCTCTGATTATTCTGGATTTAAAAAAAACAACAACTCAGTTTACACACCCATTTGGCCCTGGGCTTACTCTGAGCTGCCAGATAATTCTGCAAGAGGAGTGGGGAACCTACTTTTCTTTTCATTTTCCCCATCTTTATTTTAATTCAAAGAAATTGCGAGATGGTCTGGTAGCACTTTGCTAAGTCTGGTTTTCTTCTAAGAACATAACCAGTTTTTATACCTGCAACTCTCTGTCACTTTAATCCAATAACAAGAGAAACTTAAAAAGCTGAGAGCAAAGAGAAAAAATGGACCCTTAAAGTTTCAGATTTTTCCTGTTGAAAGACTCCTTTGGTCCCAGGGCAGCTATACAAGTCTATTTCTTTGGTAGTTAGACTCAAATTAGAGAATTACATACTTAGAAAAGATTAGAATGACAAGGAGATTTCTGGGAGACAGGAGATCAGTGCTAACTTGTGCATATCTTTCCTTGGACTTTGACTGCAACACTGTTTTTTAACCAGAACATTTTATCTGGTATCATTAGAATGCTAATGTGTTCAGAATACTCTCATAATTTTCTTTTCTTTTTTATTTATCATTCAAAGTTTTATGTTCTGCTTAAGGTGCCAAAATAGCAAACAAGAAACATTACCTGACAACATCAGCAAATTTATTTCAAAATAAAACTATGGCATTTAAAGGTTCAGAAAAAATTACAGTATACAGTAGTTAGGCATGGGCTAAGATTTCAGCAGCCCCTGAACTACATCAAGAAAGCTATATTGTAAATTGATAGAGAACTTATAAACTCTCCAAGTTTATATCGGGGTGAAATGCTCCCGGTTCGCTCTTACCTGTAGAGCCGGTTGCCAAGGTAGCACGAGGCGCCGCCCACCTGCCCGGACGCCGCCATTTGGGTTCTTTTATCCTCTGCGAATGCACAGAACGCTTTGCGCATGCGCAGAGGGTAAAAGAACCCAAATGGTGGCGTCCGGGCGGCATCTGGGTGGGTGGGCGGCACCTCGCGCTACCTTGGCGACCGGCTCTACGGCGACCGACAGGTAAGAGCGAACCGGGAACATTTCACCCCTGGTTTATATCCTTCAGATATCTTGATGGATTTTATGTTCTATATCTTTCATAAAATAAAGATCCTAAAATAATATTGACTATATCTAACTTTGCATTATTAGCATGCAAACTCAAGAGCGTTTTAGTTTCTGTAAGCTACAGATACATTGGGTAGATTTACCACAACACTATGATTTGTTTTTTATTTCAAAGCCATATTGTCAGGGTTCCATGTAACAGTCATGTAATATCACTAGTGAATATCACTAGCAGGCAAAGTTTTTTTTCCCCCATCTAAAAGCCGCGATGATGCAGTGGTTAGAATGCAGTACTGCAGACTACTTCTGCTGACTGCTGGCTGGCTGCAGTTTGGCAGTTCAGTTCTCACCGGCTCAAGGTTGACTCAGCCTTCCATCCTTCCAAGGTCAGTAAAATGAGGATCCAGATTGTTGGGGGAAATATGCTGACTCTGTAAACCACTTAGAGAGGGCTATAAAGCGGTATATAAGTCTAAGTGCTATTGCTATTGGTATCATTCAATCAGTTGTGGATAACCACATACTTTTTCATTGTGCTTTGCTACCACTTTCATAGATAGAATCTCAAATGTATAATGTCAGAAAATGCATTAATATAAGTATCAGAAGAGATTGTTGAATGTTTTAATACATTCTCCCACTATAGGTGCTGTCATTGCTCAAAGTTCAAATCGGGTCTGTGATGACATTCTTTGGAACCACCGGTTACATAATAATTGGTCTAATTAATCTAGTCTGGGATGCACACAATATACTGGAACAAGATCTAACAGCATGTAATAAGCCTGATACCATGTTTAATATAAAGAAATAAAGAGAGGATCTATGGTCCTTACCATAGGATTTGATAGTCATATAAACAATGAAGTTAATAATCCATAGGAAAACTAGATTTTTGCTTATTAGAAAGCACAACTAGATGTGAAACAGACACAGTTTATCATTGCAGCCACCATACCAGTTATGTTGGACAGAGAAACAAAATTCATTTTTATCTTCATAGATTCCTATGTTCAAGATTCTATGCATTTAAGAAGATTGAAAAGTTTAACTTCCAGAAATGTGTAGAAATGATTAAAAGTTTAGAATATCGGATCTGGGGCAAAGGTCATGTTTAGCCTGGAGAGAAGATGACTAAGCAGACATACTTTGGTCTTTGAAAGCAGATGTTAAAAAAGGTCAGACAGCAATTCTTCTCCATTGTCAAAGAGAGAGAAATCATGTGAGAGATATGGATTTCAAATGCCAGGAATGCTGAGTTACATTGGCATGTCACCTACAGACTGGCAAAAATCAGATGTCCTCCTCAGGTGACCAAATGCCAAGATAGGTTTGAGGGAGCTTAAAGAGACAGAAAGAATAGAAAGCTCTGAAGCCTAGCAAAGAGTTCATTAAAAAGAGATTACTAGACTGGAACCCCATCAATGTAAAATTATGGTCCAGAAAGGACACAACATTAAATTTTAGTTTAATGTTTTATGAATGAACCAGCTCAATTTTTAGTTTTAATGCTTCCCCATTTCCACTCCTAGCATACAGCAGAGAGAGAGAGTCAGAAAGTATCATTTCCCAGATTAACAGGAATGCAGTTACAATCAGGAACAGCAACTACAAACTAGTCATAATTAGAAGACCTAGTTTTATTTTGATTTGTTTCAGAAAGCAATAAAGTTTAAGTAGAATTTGTGTAATTTGGCCATAAAAGCCTGATACTTTTAATGCTTTTTTCACTGTAGGCTAGAAGAAGGAAGAGTTTTATGAGTCTGTGGCTCACTTATGCTCAAATGAGAAACAGTGATACAACATGGAGTTGGCAATGTTTTGGTGTCTGAGAACACACTAAAAATTTTTTGAGAAGACAATGATGTAAATTCAGTTGGGATGTAGAAAGTACATGTGTAGGACAAGGAGTTCCTTTTCCTTTCTCTGAGGTTTGTAATCTGTATATGTGTTAAAACGTACTATGGATTTTATTAGAGCTATAATATATGAGTCGCCTCTAGGCAACATGTGCGGCACATAAATCTAATAAATAAAATTTTCATACATATTTGTCTGCTGTTTTATAGTAAAATAACATACACTTTTGAGTTGAGCTTAATTCATGAGCTCTAATCCAATTACTAACCACATCTGATTTTCTTTCTCTTTTTGAATTTAGCCAAAATCAGCTAAACTCCTGATACACATATGAGCAACTGACTACTTTTATTTTATTTATTTATTTATTTATTTATTTATTTTATTTATTTATTTGTCAAACATGTACAAGATAGCAGGTATAGGTATAATCATAAACATAATCAAAGTGAATACAGATAGATGAAGACAATAGGACAGTAGGACAGGGACGGTAGGCACGCTGGTGCGCTTATGCACGCCCCTTACAGACCTCTTAGGAATGGGGTGAGGTCGACAGTAGACAGTCTAAGGTTAAAGTTTTTTGGGTTTGGGGAAGAAACCACAGAGTCAGGTAGTGAATTCCAGGCATTGATCACTCTGTTGCTGAAGTCATATTTTCTGCAGTCGAGTTTGGAGCGGTTTACATTAAGTTTGTATCTATTGTGTGCTCGTGTATTGTTGTGGTTGAAGCTAGATGTGATCCACCTCTACCATTTATATTATTTGGGAGTGAAAAAGGAATTTGAAAGTAGTTATACATCTAATAACTTTCCACAATAATAATTATTGGGTAAATAACAATCTGAATACATATATTTTCAACATGTACAGATATTAACACTCCCCCACCCCTATCAGTGATTCTTGGCTATTCAATATTTCCCAGAGGATTAAACAATAAGGAAGAAACAAGAGAGAATGTAAAAAATACCTTGCTGCCCACCTTTACATTTCGCATTAGGTCATATGTAGAACTGTAATGCAAATAAGATAATTTACATAATGTCATAATTGGTATACTGAAAAACTAGATTTTTACATAGATAAACATAATGAATATTTTCCTTCCATTTCTTATAATATATATATTTTTAAAAAAATCTGACAAGGCTGTAACCTCTAAAGCAGTTCTTCTGCTATAACTTCTTAGGCATCAAAGAATTAGTTGACAATATTATATGTGAGTATGTGCACATTTATATATGTTGCAATTTTGCAACCTGTTATTTAGTGAAATTCAACGCCATTCGAAATTAGAAGTGCCATATTGTACTTTGAGTGGTTCCAAGTGACGCAGAATACATCACAAAGGACCATCTGCTGTGTAGATTCAGTGGCTGACCATCCAACCACCCAAATTATGAGGTTAATTGAAAAAATTCACTAAAGTTTTAACTTACTTTTCTCTCTACAATATTCATATGAAGTTGCTAAGAAATGAAGCTGACATTATATTTTTATTTTTCCTTATAATTGGTTTGTGTTCTCAGCCACCAAAAAGTTGTATAACTTTTATATGAAAATGCTGTGATAGAGATCATTCTTGTTGGTATTCTGCTTTTTTTTATCCATAGGGCACTCAGTGCAACTGTAAAAAAGAAAGTATATGGCCTTAAAATGTCATAAAAACTAGCTCAACTTTAAGAGACCTGGATAAAGAGGAAAGTCTTCATCCATTTCCTAATAGTGGAAAGAATGGGGGATAAGTGCATATTTTCAAAAGGCTGCAGTCCATAATTTGGTACAACACAAGATCCTTTTTATTTAGCTCTAAGTGAACTTCAGTAGTTCAGGACATGTTTAGGAGGTCTTCTCCTGCTGATAGTAGTGTTTGAACAAGTTCATATTAAGATAGAAAATTCCTTAGGTTGCCAGACCCTAAAGTTTTCAGCTTTAGATCTGAAAAGGTATATTTTAAGCTGTGCCCTAAAACCACTGGCAAACAGAGCACAACTTTCAACATTACAGCATACTCTATCCCCAGATCTGAATTCAGTATCCAGAAATGGTTATAATGGACAAACATCTTTGTCGGGTATGTATTGTTGAAATTGAGATGGATTACTAGTTAGAGATCAGAAACAATTTTACTCATCTTTCTAAATAGTTTATTTTTTAATACTAGTGAGTTCTTTTTCCAGAGACTTTAGGAAAATAGAAGTTGAAGGACTTCAGTTATATGACCATATACTTCCAAATCAAACTGCCAGACTTGTTTATTAACATGTAGATGGCCTTCAGTGAGTTGTCTTCTATATATAAAGATCTACACAGCACCCTGGCATTTGAATATCCACAACTACAATTGATGTATGGACATATATCTTAATTCTGATTATAAATGTTCCTTAGATAGTGTTGATTTCTGGTAGAAACATTTCTGATTCTACTGAAATTGGAGATTCTGTCTATAGGGTGGATTTCAAGCTTTGTATCTCTGATTTTCTTGGCTATGGCTGTTATTTGCTTCTTTTTATTTCCAGTGCTTCCTTAATCTTCTTTACCTCTAGGTGATATTCTTGATCAGATATTTTTTTTTCTTGTTCTTCAGCTTCTTTTCTTTCCTCTGTTCTAGCTTCCTTGGTTTTGATCTTAGCATGCTGATCTTATTTTCCAATCTGATCTTCCATTTTGTTGATGCACTGTTTGACTTATTTTCTTGTTTGTTGATCTTGCATCCAAGATCTTCGTTTATAAATGTAGCCATGCTATACATCAGTTGGTTTGTTTCTTGCAATGGGCTGATGGTTATATATGACATTACAATTTAGGCATCTTTTACTACTTTTACTAGCTTTTTTTTTTGGTAGTAACTTTCAATCCAGTCAACCTTATTCTGTTGTTCTTCTGCTGTTCTAGATGCTCAGTTATTCTTTGATTCATTCAACTTGTTTTTTAATTACCGTAGATAATTTTGTTCTTTCTAAGCAAATCTGGCTTTCCTCTACTACTGAATCCCCCTGTTTCTCTTTACTGTCTGAGCTGCTTTTGGCAAGACTGCAATTTGTTTTCCCTAGGTAGACCTTCAAAATTCTTCCAATTCTTCTTCTGTGAATACTTCATTTCATATTATAAATTGATGTTTATAATAGGAAATAAACTCTGCTAATCTCTGTTCTGTTATTTCTGATTTTGGATGCTGTTCCTTCCAGAAGTGGTGCATTCTTTTCAAATATTCTCTTCTGGTTGGATGGGATTAGTAATAATAGACCATTATTTCTTTGTTTTCAATCTTTGTATATTTGTGTCAAGTAAACAACTTTTCTTCTAACAGTCCTGCAGCTGCTGGGCCTGCTTGCTTAGTCAACAGTCCTGAGTCCTATAACCACATATGACCATATGTCTAGGAACTCCAACACCTAACATGATCCTTGTTGATTTGGAGAAATAAGAGTCTTTCATCTAATGAACAAAATTAGGAGAAGTCTTGTAGCACCTTTAAGAGACAGTTTGGTGTAGTGATTAAGGTGCTTGACTACAAATTGAGGATCTCTGTAGCATGAAAGTACTGTAGCTCAGTGACTTTAGATCAGCCACAACACATGACCATTAGGATTAGTGTCTGTTATCTGTCACTAGATATGCTTTGTGAACTTGGATGTGTGCTCTTTGTAACACTATTTTATGTTGATATTTTTGAGTCATCATAGGCACAAGAATATTCAGTAAAGTTTTAGCTTACTTGGAAGTGTAATGAACAGCTGGTGGAACTCCAAAGGTACCTTTCCTCACTGAAATTTAACCCAAAAATGCTGGTCTTCCTCTTTTCAAAAATCTAAGCCCAACACCTCTTGTTAATGATTGTATTTTACAATTCCATGTATCAATCTTTTTTCCAGGATGAGTTTTTAATAGTATTTTTGCTGCTTTAATTTATCATTTTTGAAATATTGCTCACAATCATATGCTTTGATATAACTGATTCAGTAGAATCGGTGTTCAATTGTATTGATATAGTTTTGCAATTCATTTCTGTGTAACCCATATTGCTGTTCTCATTTCATCTTTTGTGCTACACACCTCAAATTAGATATAGTTGTTTCACTTTCATTATCAATTTATTCTGTGACATGCACTACCACATTCCTTTTACAGGAATACCTTGGTTGTTTATCCTTAGCGAATGGTCTGTTTTTCCAGAGTGATAAGTTATTTGAATGTGTCCCAGCATATATTTTTTTTCTTCAGGTATCTCCTTTAAATCTGCATTGAACTGATGAATGTGAACCTCTGCTATAACAGTAGTACAATTCATTTTGACCTGTTACTCTGTATATTCTGTCCTCTAACTGAAGCTGCATTCTATTTCTAGCAGAAGTTGTCATGGAGATAGCAATTTCAGATGTTCTCTTAAATGTTAAATCTGCCTTTGTTGAGATTATTTTTAAAAGTTTTCTTTCAAAATTCCACAAATTAGCCTATCTCTCAGTGCAATACTTAGCCCTTTACCAAATTTGCAGTGATGAAATGTTTTTTTATATTCAGCTGCTTATCCTACAATGGACTCTACCTTTTTCTGTTTGCAGTTATGAAACCTGAAATTCTCTGCAATCAATAACGATTTTGGCAGCAAATGTTCCTGTGTTATTTTTATTAGTTCTGCAAAGCTGAACTATGGCAGTTTTTGCAAGTGAAAAATTTTAACGGTGAAAAATGCATTTGAAAAGAATGCAAATTGGTTTGTGTTTTTACTACACATTGATGTGAAAATGAAACAGACTAGATTTATGTGTAGTTTATGTGAAATAGACATAGATATGGAATACACTGCTATTCAGTTGTGAATTTTATGGGATTTTTTATTTTTATTTATGCATTTATTTTTTAGGGATTGTGTGCATATGTTCAGATCAGTCTTGACTCCTGGCAACCAGAAAAAAAGTCTACACAGTTTTCCTGAAAACATTTTAAGAAGTGGTTTGCCAATGCTTTCTTCCTAGAGTTGAGAGATAATAATTGGCCCACATTCAGCAAGTTTACTTTTTACTTTTTTTAAACTTTTATTTCCATTTCTATGCTGCCCAACTCCCAAGGGACTCTGGGCGACTTACAGCAAATATAAAAAACTTATTAAAATATAGAAAGCTTATTAAAAAGATACATAATAAAAAACATTTAAAAACAATTAAAAACCCATACACACCTTTTCATGGCCGGATCTCGCCAAATTGCAGAAGTGAGATCAACGGCCCCAAGCCTGCCGGAACAGCCAGGTCTTCACCGCTTTCCGGAAGGCCAACAGGGTGGGGGTAGTCTGGATTTCAGGAGGTAACTGGTTCCAGAGAGCCGGGGCAGCCACAGAGAAGGCCCTGCCCCACGGGCCCGCCAGCCGACACTGTTTATCTGACGGGACCTGGAGGAGACCAACTCTGTGGGATCTCACCGGTCGCTGGGAGCTATGCAGTAGAAGGCGGTCTTGAAGATAACCTGGCCCTGAGCCATGTAGGGCTTTATAGGTAATAACCAACGCCTTGAATTGTGCCCGGAGACCAATAGGCAGCCAGTGCAGCTCGCGGAGTATAGGTGTAATATGGGTGTACCCAGGTGCACCCACGACAGCTCGCGCAGCCGCATTCTGGACCAATTGTACTCTCCGACC
>QLTV01012198.1:8813844-8824433 GCA_003457575.1 Thermophis baileyi | reverse complement strand
AATGTAAACATGTAAACCGCTCCAAACTCGACTGCAAAAAATATGACTTCAGCAACAGAGTGATCAATGCCTGGAATTCACTACCTGACTCTGTGGTTTCTTCCCCAAACCCAAAAAACTTTAACCTTAACTGTCGACCNTTTTAAAGGTATTGTATGTAATGTGTATATGTAGTGTATGTAATGTAAACCGCTCCAAACTCGACTGCAGAAAATACTACTTCAGCAACAGAGTGATCAATGCCTGGAATTCACTACCTGACTCTGTGGTTTCTTCCCCAAACCCAAAAAACTTTAACCTTAGACTGTCTACTGTCGACCTCACCCCATTCCTAAGAGGTCTGTAAGGGGCGTGCATAAGCGCACCAGCGTGCCTACCGTCCCTGTCCTACTGTCCTATTGTCTTCATCTATCTGTATTCACTTTGATTATGTTTATGATTATACCTATACCTGCTATCTTGTACATGTTTGACAAATAAATAAAATAAAATAAAATAAAAATAATATAGTTGGGACTTGTATCCTGTGCTATGCTATAACTTCTGAATTTGATAGAATAGAGTGCCCAGAAAATATGCAAAGAGTATTTATCTCATCATTCATCAGTCCAAAATCAGTTCATTTCCATCCAGTATTAATTACCTTCCAAATCATATATATCAATAACTAAATGTAAATATATTCAGAGATTAGCCAAATGATAATACTGAATATGAAGGACTGGCTTTTAATTTCCAGTATGATTTAATTATAATTTGATAGATTCATGTTCTAGATCCTGTGAAGCCAGGATTATCACACTCAGGTCGCATCACCATCAAAACTGAAAATATTTTGTATGGTTAAGTTTTATGAAATAATACTTTAGCATGTTTACCACAAATATTTAAAGGAAGAATGTGAGAGTTAAAGTGACCATGCACCAAGAACTTCTTACTGGCCTGAAATAGTCCCCCCCCCCCAACAGTTACAATTTAAGAATCATAATAAGTGATGGATACATCTCTTGTAGCCACATTGTGAACATGAAACTTTCATCTTCATTTTGGAAGTAATGTCAAGTAAAAATGAGACGAAGAATAAAAATAATGATGTGACAGTAGCAGTGTAGAGGTATAACTGCAATATCTATATTAAGCCTTTTCTGCAAGATTATCTTCAGTGCTTGACAAGCCTTTGGATTTTCAAATTTTACATTTTTGGGTGCTATAATTTGTGTTTGCTATGACTCTTTTAGCTTTGCATATAGAAACAGATGGTGGAAGTGGAGTGAAGTGGGGAGAAAGAAAGATGGTTAGACTCATCCATTTTGAGGTAGGATGGGATGATTCAGAACAGATTTTATTTTCCTAGAACCTGCACAAATCTCTGACCTAATTTTGAAGGTTTTTAAAATTCTATTTCCTATTCCTGGAAGAATGTAAATGTCTTAATGATTTTTCATTGTATTAAAACAGAGACTTTCATTCATTGTGATGAAGCAAGCCAAATCTCAAAGAAATTGATGGAAGGATTTTTAAGCAATGTTTCTTTATTAATATTTCCTTCCTTCCTTCCTTCCTTCCTTCCTTCCTTCCTTCCTTCCTTCCTTCCTTCCTTCCTTCCTTCCTTCCTTCCTTCCTTCCTTCCTTCCTCCCTCCCTCCCTCCCTCCCTCCCTCCCTTTTCATTGGATGAACTTTACAGAAATATTGCATGACTATAATGGGATATAGTATACCAAATATACAATTTTGTGCTGGGATTCTGCAGTTATGCTAGGTGTTTTGTTTTGTTTTATATGTCAGCCAAATGTGCATGTGTGTATTTATACAATGAATGAGAGACACAGAATAATGAAATCTGGAGGAAAGAGGTTGTTGTCAGTATTGACAATAAGGAGCAACATAAGAGACAAACTCTTGTCTTTTCAACAACAGAAAATATTTGTTGAACCAGACAGCTCAAAGGGCTCATAAGACATCAATTGTTGCACAATTTCAGAAGAATGGCAGACTGGAAACAATAAGATGAGGGAAATAGCAGAATTAAGGAGCACTCTTCCAAGATTTTTCCACCTTTCCAAAGCACTGTGACTAAATTGTGAATTGATTGCTAGAGTCTCCAAAGTTCTGTTCAAGGGATATAATACCTGTACTTCTGACTTTGCAGTCAATGGTTAATGGCCCCTCTTCTTTGTAACACTATTGTTAGCCATCCATGAGTTTGATACAATTGTCTGTAAAGCAAAGCTTTTTGTAGTAGAGCATTGCATATGCATTCTGTTTTAGCTCTTGATTGACTGATGATGCAACATAATTTTGCAGGAGAGGAACCGCTTCCCCCTGCTCACATAGTGCATAGCATACACTAATATATGTTATCTTGAAGGAGGCTTTTGAGTGAGGAAATCAGTTCTCATCACAGAGATCACTGTACATTGTGGACAGACCTGTTGAACCCCCGCTTCCCCTTCCTTTCATATAGTGGCAATTAAGTGCCCAAAAGTTTCTCCTCTTTGCTTTTTGGTGCAGCTGCCACTGCACTATAATTCACAAGGCTTGGAGCTGTAAAATAGCAGTTTGGGTCCAGAGCTTCAAGGAGGCTTTTGCATCAGGACTTGGGCTCTGACTGAGTCTGATGCACAACTATAGTTAATTACTATAATTAAGCATTTCATAATTAGCATTGTAAGCTACCTTGTGAAGGTAAATTGTAAGGGTCGGATATTACCCTCTTCAATAAATAAAGAAGTATTTGTAATGTAGTGACATCTTATAACCTACAATCTTTACTCCTCTTTTTCTTTAAACAAGCAAATTTGCATATACTTTCTGTTTCTGCATTCTAAATGTTCTTGCCATTAATTCAAGCTAGCTGTGGTACATATTAGAGAAAGAAGAAAATGGAAAAGAACAGAACTATGGATAAATAAATAAATGCTAAATGGACGCTTTCTAGTGGCTTTAACTGAATTGAAATGCAGCATGCATTAAATCTGATTAGAAACAGAGATGGGCCAAGCCTTCAGTAAATAACTCAGGTTGAAGTGAAAAAGCTCATTTGATGCCCTGCAACTCAGGACAATAAAATGTGCCTGCATCTGGCTGTGAATTTGAATTAAATGTAAATAAAAGCTGTGAAAGTGGTTTTTTTTTTTCTAATTTCAGCTGAGCTCACTCTAAAGTATGTGTGAAAAAGGGGTAAAAATTAATAAAGCTTCAGTGTGGCAAACCATTATTTACATTGTCTGATTTTTTTTTAAGGCTCTTTTGCGAGGGGTATGAAAATGAATTGATTGAATCACTTGGGGATGCTTATTGTGGGAAGTATGAAATGGATCACACAGTGCCATTTTATTTTGTAAATAAGTTAGCATATTATGATGGAGAAGGAACGGCAGCTTATGAAAGTGCTATTTCTTATTCTTATGGTGGGGATAAATCACTGATAAGAAATTGCCAGTTTGAGTACTGAACATGGAAAACATTTCCAGAAGGTTATCCTTAAGTTCTAGAGACTAACTGCAATATTCAGCTGGCAAACAGGATTGGACAGCAAATTACATTTTTTCCCCAAAGGACATCTTACACAGTCCTTCAGAAATAAATCTAACAAACTGGAATAAAGTATGAGTGTAAATTAAAGCCTAAGAAATGCTTGAAAGAAATGGGATCTTAAACAAATGTTATAAAGAATAACACTTTAAGTTCAGGCTCCAGGCAGTTAGAGATCCCCGACCTACTGAGGATGCTCCATTCATCTCTGTTCTCAGTGATCACCAACATTTCCATTTCCTACATAATTTCCCAACATTTCATGGATGTTGAATTCAATTCACTTTGAACTATTCTGTTTTCCTTATATTATACAAGAGACAAATCCATTTATTCCCTTTTCATTCCCCTCTCTTGGAATGTATAGATGGAGATAAGATCTCTGTCTACAAGATGGTTAAAAATAATGGACTGTCTTTAACTTCTTTTACTTAAAGCACCCAGAGTGACTGCACAATGTAGTCCAATCCATAGAAGATGGCCAAGAAAACCTCATGCTTTAATTCCTTTGGCTTTCCATTTCCTATTCCCCTTTTGTGTTTGGCATAACAGTGTTTATCCCAAAGGAATACTGTAATGGTTGTATATTTGTGATCATAGTAAACAGCTCCAATTCTGTACTTTTTTGAAATAGGTGATGGGGCACACTTTTAAAGATATTTTTGGGGTAGTGCCATCAGACAAAATAAATTAGGTATTATTATCATGATACCATGCAAATATATGAGGCCAGAGATTTCAGAGTATTTTCTTGAGAGGAGGGAACTTTATTCTTTTGAGTACAAAAGCAGAATTTGGAGACACCACATAATAGGGGTTACAGACTTCTTAAACCTATTTTAGGTCCTTTACAGATAAGGTTAGATATCTCATCTATTCTTAAGTTCTGCAGAACTTTTATAACATCCTGAAATCATCTTCAGAATTTTTCTCCTGGTGTCCGTCTTCACCTTCAGAGGCCAGCTACCTGTACAAAAGACAGTCGTGGTATCTTATTCTGAAACACTCTCCTAAGATTAATATAGATTAATATAATTAAAATATTAGGCATATTTCTGTCACTCTGGGGCCTCTAGACCCATTTGTACAACAAACCAGATCACAGAATCTAGCTTTCCTTGAAGCAGCAAACTTGATGTCAAATGTTTTCCTACTTGAAGTACACAAGGCATGAAAAATATGCAATGAGGTTTAATATGCTCAGCAACAAATCAAAAACATGTGGGAGAAGCAACAGCTGCAAGTATTTAGGCTAGCTGTGGAAACTAGAGGTCTTAAAAGCAGGATCTCAACCAAGAAGAAAACTATCCTTGGAATCCAGGGAGCTATTTGTACATTTTTCCCAGGAATTTCTATTGGTATCTTGTCAGAACATCAGCAGCTGTTGCTTCTCTCATGTTAAAAAAAAAATTCTGGGACTGTTCAAATTAGTAAAGTAGGAGAAGCCAACATGCACATGTGCATGAATGAGAATATTGTATTTTCTAACGTGCCATCTTAGAACAGAATACATCATCATAAATTAATAAGTTAACATTAGCATTAGTTAAAGTCAAGGAGCGATCTAGCATGAAACTTGTTTAAAATAGGCATAATTTAAATGGGGGGTGGGGAAGCTTTTGAAGGCAGAGGCTGCATTTCAAATATTGGGCTTAGAGCTGCACTCCAAAGAGTTAACAAAATCCATAGGACATAAACCTCATTTTGTTCAATTCAACTCAGTATGACTTCTCATATATTAACTAATTCCTTCAACGCATTAAAAATTACTATTTGATGACAATAGTCTTTCAAAACTGCAGGAGTCTTTGGGTTCTGTTGTTACATAAAAGAGATAAAGTAATAAAATGTTTGGAGGTTTTCTGAAGACTGCACACAAAATTAGTAGAAGAGTGTATAGGACACCATATACCTTTATTTTAAATCAAGTATTTAAATATATAATCCACAACCACTTACAGTATTATCTCAAGAAATATAGGTGATTTTACAGAATATTAGTAGAATATATATAGGAGTTTGTTGAAGCTTACCATGAGCTCTGCCCCTTGTGGACACATAGCAGTAGGCAACCTGGGGAGAGAATAGCACAATATTAAACTTAGGCCCATGTTAATGTGATTTGGCTACTTAACTATAGACTCTTGAATATTCTTGCCTTGGAGCTGTGACCCAGAGGGAATTTCTGGATTTCAACTCTCGGAATTCTCCAGTGAGTAAGCTGGAATTCTGGGAGGCAAAGCTGACACATCATAAAATTGCCAAGTTTGAGAAATACTGCTCTATTCTGTTAGATTCTGTTCTGTTGCTTCCAGACTTGGGCAAAAATTCAAGAAAGGCAAGTCACTTTGTCAGCAATGAAGGTCTGGGTGCACGTCAAGAATACAGAACAGTTTAGCATCTGTTTGTCATCATCAAAGGCTCACAGAAACCTACTATAAATTTTTCATTGGCAACTCAAATTGCCTGGCCCTATGAAACATCAAGGCTTCCTCCTTTGAACTCTCATTTGCCTCTGCCACTCTTTTTCTCAGATACACAAAGATATTGCCAAACAGTTATAATACAGTCCTGTTTACTGACCTGCAAATATGAAGAGCGAGTTAATCAAAAGGAAGGTTTCTTTATTGAATTCAACGATGCTGTTTCAGTGCCTTCATCTTTACCAGACTGTTTCTAAGGCACCCCAACCCTTTTTCAGCCTAAGACATTATTTTGATTTACTGTGTGATCCCTAATTTACTGTGTTTGACTAGCTGCCTGTAATTTCACTGTAAGCTCTCTGGATATGATATACTGCCAAGGTAAGGCTGACTTACAATTTACTGAGGTTTCACTCCCTATAAATATCCCTAACAAACAGATAGACAAACCAATAAAAAAGTGAGGTTAATTTAATCCAGTAAATAGATTCACAAACACAAACAATCATGTAAATTTACATCTTTAAAATAGGACAGTAGAAACTCTTTTTTTTTTTTTGCAAAATAACCAATAATTGTGACACTATTTATTAAATACTTAAAATTAAATATTGCAAGGAAGGGAAGGATACTTTAAAACATTGAAATTTGAAGTTTGTGATGAAGCAGTTCACAATTCTTTATTTTATTAAACATATTATATCTTGGCCTCATTTGCAAGACTTAGGGCAGTTCACAATCCATTAGAAACATCCAAATACAGTCTTACTGATTATTATGTACCATCAAGTCATTGTTGACTCCTACTGACCACACATAGATTTTCTCCATGATTACCTGTCCCTAACTGATCCTTCAGTTCTTCCAATGGTGAATCCATTGCCATTGCAACTGCAATCCATCATGCTGCTGATCTCCCTTCCCTTCCCTTCCCTTCCCCTCCCCATTTCCCAGTATCATAGCCTTCTCTAGAAATCTAGGTCTTTGCATAATGTATCCAAAGTAGATTGTTGAAGGGGAACACTTCACTCCCTAAGGTTAATATGCAATCTGGTCTCTTCTTGAACTTATAGCTCATGCTTGAAGAGCAGGTGTCAGTTGTGACCAAGAAGGCCTTTGCACAACTCCATCTGGTGTGCCAATTGTGCCCCTTCCTAGATTGGGGGGACCATTTATACAGTCACTCATTTCCTAGTCTTGTGGCTTGACTACTGCAATATGCTCCACTGTACCATCTTTGAGCTGCAATGACTGCCAATTTGCTTTTAGTTGTGATTCAAGGTTCTGGTTGTTATCTATAAAGCCCTACAGGGCACTAGGCCTAATTTCTTGAGGGTCCAACTGGTTTCTATAACATCTGCCCAGCTGATTCAATCCTATATAGTTGGCATGCTCCGTTTTCTTCAATTAAACAATGTCATTTCTCAGGACCTAAAAAGCATGCCTTCTTTTAAGCAGCACCTGCCCTCTGGAATGAAGTTCCATATTTAGATGGACCCCACTCTGCTGTTGTTGAGAAGAGCCATGAAGACCTAGCAGTTCACCCAGGACTTCATCAAAGAAAGTGACATCCCTCACTTCATCACTCTTTCCATCCTTTACCTTTATTTTTTATGTTGAGTTAATTTTATTGTAATATCTTCGTTGTAAGCAATCCATAGGTGTTGACAGTTAGGTGGGAGGAGGAAGAGGAGGAGGAGGAGGAAGAGGAAGAGGAGGAGGAGGAGGTGGTGGTGAAGAAGGAGGCTTGATAAATAAGGTATTCGACAAAAATGACGAATTCAGTCTAGACATCTGGTTGAATGTGTGACCAACCATCTATATTCTATTCTTCTTTCTTTCTTTCTTTCTTTCTTTCTTTCTTTCTTTCTTTCTTTCTTTCTTTCTATCTATCTATCTATCTTCTATATATATATAAAAGGATGTATGTATGATGTATGTATGTATGTATGTATGTATGTATGTATGTATGTATGTGTGTATGTATGTTGAAGCATAATTCTCGCCTCAAGCTTGTATGTATGTATGTATGTATGTATGTATGTTGAAGCATAATTCTGGAACGCCTCAAGCAATTTCGACCAAACTTGGTACACAGATGACTTACCCTCCGGAGACAAATACTGTGGGGGTAAGACACCCCGGGTGTGTGTGTGTGTGTCTGTGTGTGTGTGTTCCACCATAACGCTGGAAAGCCTGGGCCTTTAAGGAGAGCGAGTGCGGCGTCCTAGAGTGACATTTGTTTGTGATGTCATGGGAGGGGGAAGGGAGCCTGATTAGGCCAGTACAGCAGTAGGCCTATGAAGGGAGCCTGATTAGGCCAGTACAGAGGCCATCGATTGAGCGTGCCATGGCCTAAGCAGATTGCCCACCCCCACCTCACCCCCATGGCCAGATCTCGTAGGAAACAGCTTTGGCCTCTGTTCCCAGGATCATCCTTCACCCCAACTCAGTCCTAGGCTTCCCTCACACAGTAGGCCTACGAAGCAAAGGGAGCCTGATTAGGCCAGTACAGAGGCCTTTGATTGACCGTGCTTCCTCACACAGTGGGCCTTTAAGGCCTAGGTGTCCCTCACATAGTAGGCCTACGAAGCAAAGGGAGCCTGATTAGGCCACTACAGAGGCCTTTGATTGAGCATGCTCCCGCACATAGTGGGCCTTTAAGGCCTAGGCCTCCCTCACACAGTAGGCCTATGAAGGGAGCCTGATTAGGCCCATACAGCAGTAGGCCCTAGCTCAGCGGTTTTCTGAAGAGGCCTAGGCCTCCCTCACACAGTAGGCCTTCGAAGGGAGCCTGATTAGGCCAGTACAGAGGCCTTTGATTGAGCGTGTCATGGCCTAATCAGATCATCCACCCCCATCTCACAGCTTCGGCCCGTGTTCCCAGGATCATCCTTCACCCCAAATCATTGCGCAAAGGACGGGACCACCCCAACCGAGGTGAAACAGGTATGGAGGCCACAAAGGAGACCCAGCCTATTTCAGCAGGGGTGGAGGAGGCGCAGCATGGCCCAGCTCAGGGATTTATGTTCCAGACCCAGACCCAGTTTGAGAAAATGGTAAAACGGATGGTGGTGGCAGAGGTAGGGGGGCGCTTCTAAATCCCCCAGCTATCCACAGCTTCCGTAGCTGGTATTTGAACAAGGTCCTCAAAGCACTCATGAAAGCACCATTCGAGCCTTTGGCCATTGTGTCTTTGAGAGAGCTCTCCTTCACAGTCCTGTTCTTGGTTGCAATCACTTCGGCCACAAGGGTTTCATAGTTGGGGACGTTATCGGTCAACCCCAGGTTATGTGTTTTCCATAAGGATAAAGTTGTTCTGAGGTTAGACCCTGCCTTCATGGTACATTCCATGAATTCAGCTTTCCACCGGGTGCAGGAGCTCATTTTCCCATCGCTTTGACTCTGATGTATCTGCTGATGTGTAAGTCAAAAGTTTTTTTGGTGGAGGGTCCAGTTTGCAGAGTTTCACTTTCCCATTTGTGCAGACAATTGGCAAGATGACTTACTCTCTGGAAAAAAATACTGCGGGGTAAGTCATCCCTAACATCCCTCGGGGTGTTTGTGTGTGGGTGTGGGTGTGGGTGTGTCCTGGTATGCAGGTGGCACACAGAGCCCAGCTCAGCTCCACCGTGCATGCGCGCATGCCTCCCACTGGCCAGCTGATATTCGGGTCTCTGCCGTGCATGTGCGGGGGCAGGGGGAGCCCAGGGGGGTGCAGCACAAGCCCCCCAGCAGCCCATTTTGGTTGCAAGGAGGCGTACTAGGCCAAAAACAGGGCACGGGAGGGCGGCACGGCCCTCCCGCAGCCTGTTTTGGCTCACAGGAGGCTGCAGGGAGGCCTACTAGGCCAAAAATGGGCCCCCGGGGGGGTCGTGCACACATGCACGAGAGGTGGGGGGGATTAGGATGAAAAAATACCCGGGCAGCGGCGGGTCATCAGCTAGTAATAAGAATAAGAATGTGCTCATTTGTGCTTTGAATGATTTGTTCAATGAGTAGTTTGTTTTCTTGGCTGTCCATGATATTCTCAGGAGTCTTCTCCAATACCAAATTTGTTTATTTGCTCAATGTTAAAATAGATATGTTGATATCACTGGTAACCCTTAATGGATTTTTGATGACATCAGAACTGAAATGATAATATTTTATGGATTTGTTTATAGATAATAATATGCAAAGAGGAGAACATTTGTTGTACTTCAGGAGATGGTGATAAGTTACTAAAATTGTTTATACTTCTTGTGATGAAGATGGGAAATCACTTTAGATATATATATATGTATGTATGTATGTATGTAAAGAAAGAAACAGACAATCTGCGAACTCCGGAACTAAAATAATTAAAATTCTACTAAGCTTTCGTCAGCTATCTGCTGACATCGTCAGAGTATTAAACTACCATTACAGAGATCTCTGTCTTTATATGCCATTAATCAATTTGGCCATTGCACGCGTGATAGGTCCTTCCAGCCGTCTCCCACTTGTAATTAGCTGTGCTGTTTTTGCTGTCGTCATGCTGGTTGATGGAGGCTTGATTCCTACTGTTTCCTCCCTCCTAGTCTGCTTATCTGTGGGGGATGATGTTAGTCTATCAACCATTGCAATTTGCTGTCTTGTTCGTGACCTCG
>QLTV01012198.1:8750012-8769661 GCA_003457575.1 Thermophis baileyi | reverse complement strand
TCACGGGTATTTGTATGTGGGTCTGTGGTTATTCGGGTTTTCTCCCGCGTGAAGTTGGAGATGTCATTGCAACATTTCGACGAAGTCTCATTCGTCATCTTCAGGCTGATTATCAGGCTTATGTCTTCAGCCTCCTGCTTCTAGGAGCAATGTGAGAATTGCAGCTGTTTCTTCCTTTTAACTGCCAGTGGAGTTTGAACTGATAGGGTGGGGGCTTGGCTGTGTTCTGATTGGGTGGAGGTGTGTTGGGATTGGTTGGGGGCTTGGCTGTGTTCTAATTGGGAGGGTTTGCTAATAGGGTCAGTTTGCTTCCTGTATGGATTAGAGGGGTTTGGAGTGGTTAATGATGCAGCTGCAGTCTGGCTTCTGGTTTGTGGTCGTGACTCAGTAGTATGGGTTTGGGTTTGTTTCTTGCGTGGGTGTTTGGTAGTGGTATCCTGTGTGGTTTTCGTGAGTGTGGGTCTGGTGTCATTCTTTGTGTTAGGGACACGTTTGTCAGTAAGTGCGGGTTTTTACTTCGACTTCGTCGAAACGTCGCAACGACATCTCCAACTTCACGCGGGAGAAAACCCGAATAACCATAGACATATATATATATATATATGTCTATATATATATGAGTACATGCAGCCAGGTTCACAAAAATATGTGAACCTTGGGAAACTAGCATCATTTAGTTGGCAAAGCATTCTAACAAAATTAACTGGCAGTCTAGAAGTCAAGCATCAGCTCCATTATTGGGATGTGGCTGATGAAAAAGGGAGGCTCATCTACTCCCAAATGGAATCAATGTGGATTTCATGAGAAACACAACACATGACTATTGTTGTTGTTGTGGTGGTGGTGGTTGTTGTTGTTATTATTATTATCTTTTAATGACCTCGTAATCCCTTGCATCGGGGTGGAGTTGGGGCAACTGAATGGAGCTGAGTGTTTACTGGCCGGATGCCCTTCCTGTTGCCAATGCAGATTCGCAGCAGATATTTTCTCATTCTGCCCAAAGAGAGAAATATCTGCCGCTACCTAGGATTGAACTCACAACCTCCTGATTGTGAGGTGAGATCTCCACTTCTAGGCCACTGCACCACTCACAACACAGGACTATTATGCCTATTCAATCAATCAATCAATCAATCAATCAATCAATCAATCAATCAACAAAGTTCATTCCATCCAATTTTCCCTTGTTTTAAAATGAATGTTTATAAGAATATGAGTGCTGAAAATATGTCAGTAAGACCTATAATACAAAATTGTGATACATAATATAAAATCCAAGTCAATCAGCAGCCTGGTGATATCACCTGCTTCTAAAAGGATGGCATTTTTCAACAATATAGCAAAAGTCCAGAGGTAAGTTAAATAACACCTATGGGCTCCAGGTTGACTGTTATTAATCCAAGCAGTGAATATAACTTACAAAATTAAATTAACCAATAGTATATTTAGCAAGATATTAAATTGTCAAAATTACCTAGGATTCTCAAAGCTAACAAGATTTCAATAATCTCATGAAATATTTTTAGGTCTTTAGGTTTTTGTCATTCTTATGTGACAAGTTTTTAGAATGAAAATGTTAAAATTTTATGAAATTAGGTTGTTCATGAAATTACAAGTGTTTAATGGCACTAACTGGCTCTGAAATTTCTGTCACTACGTGATGTCATAAAGTGCTATATCATGTCACCAACTTGCTTAGCAACAGCAATCCTTGCAGTCTCTTGCTGTCATTGAGGATTGTGGGTCATAAAGTATGGACCCTCTGGTGATTGCCTGCTGGCCTTCAGTAAGCAAAGTCAATGTGGAAATTGGCAGAAAGCTGCAAGTTCTGGGTAGCTTCTAATAAGGCTAGCAAGCTGGATGCTAGCTGCTACAGTGCAAGGGTGGCCATACTAGGGGTGACTGCTGGTGGCTGTGGGAGGCTGCATAGGTGACTGCTGTGGTGTACTACAAGCATGACTGGCCATCTGAGTGGGTATGGGGAGGTGCTGCAGGTGTGCACACATTATGGAGTACAAGAAGTCAAGCTTCTTGAGAGAAAAAGCAGCTGGAGCAACTTACAGGGGTAACTTGCAATCTTCCCTATTGGCTTCCCCATTGACTTTGCTTGTAGAAAGCAGCAGAGAAGGGTACCAACGGTGATCACATGACCACAGGATGCTGCATCATCATAAGTGCTATTTGGCTGCCAAGTGTCCAAATTGCAATCATGTGACCATGGGGTGCCGAGAGAGCTAAAATTTCAAGAAACAGTCATAAGAACCATTTCTTCACTCCTGTTTTATCTTCTGCTAAATGAGTGGTCATTAACTGAGGATTACCTATAGAAGCTCTTTGGAAAAGTGGTGCCAGGTCATGATGTGTGATCACATGTATGATATACATTCAGAGAAGGAGTTCTCTATTGGTCTATGGGTGGTAAGAACATCCATTCCTTCATCTGGAAATTATTAGATGGTCTGGAATTCTAAAAGGTACCCCACCTTTCTCTATGGCCTAATAGCTTAGATTGCAGCCCTTGTGTCTTGGTCATTTTTGGGTGGCTCAGTTTCTGTTTTGCAGTTAACTGTGCAAGGAAGAAAATACTTATAGGATATCTGCTCCCTTTCTGCTTTTATTCTTTTGCAGCTTTCATCAAAGCCCTGCCAAATCCTTTCCAGATTTAACAAGACAACAGCATCAAAGTGGACCATGCTCCTCTTTGCAAAAACAACCATCCTTCTTCTACTAATGACTGAACTCTCCTTGTTTCAAAAACTGTTGGACTAATAAAAAGCCATTTAATCAGTTCGAGTTAAACAGGGTTCAGGCTAATAAGTACAAGAGCTAAGAGAAACTAAAACTCTGCTTAACGAGCATGGCCATTGCAAAAGGTTTCAAAGCTAGGTAGTTTATAAGGTCTCAATTGAAATAATTTGTTATTAAATTAAAATATACCCTGGATACTTAGATGTTGAATTAAACATATTGGAATAGTTAAGGGGACTTTCCAGTTCTTAAAATTCTTATTATTTTATAATAATTTATTATATTTTTACCTCTGAGATAGGCTCCTTCCTTCTTCTGGATCAAATTAAAAATGCTAGAATTCTATAACAGTGGAGCATGTAATTTATTGGACACTTTTTGTCCCCAAAACTAATTGTAACTATCTGTTCATTCTCATAAGAAGGTTTTAATTAAACTGTGTTCTAATTTATTTTACTGTTAAAATATAGATTAGAAAGTGATTGCCATCTCACCCTATAACTTGCCCAACATGTGTATAGTTAACCATTAGTTTATAAATCAAACAGTGAGGAAAGGAAAGGAGGAAAGGAAAGGAAAGGAAAGGAAAGGGAAAGGAAAGGAAAGGAAAGGAAAGGAAAGGAAAGGAAAGGAAAGGAAAGGAAAGGAAAGGAAAGGAAAGGAAAGGAAAGAAGGAAAGGAAAGGAAAGGAAAGGAAAGGAAAGGAAAGGAAACAGTGAGGCTAAAGTTCTCACTGTCTGCAGTCCAAAAGAAGGCTATGAAGAGAATACAACAAATGTATTACAGTACTTTACTCCCTTCGATTTCAGAGAGTAATGTAAAGGATTTTATTTTTGTTTAAAATGGACTTTAGATAGTTGAAAGAGGTGTGAATTGGTTCTTTGGATCAAATACAACTGAAATTGATTTATCACTTCTTTAAATTTTAATTCTTTTCATTGATATATTATTTTATTTAATAGATGATAATTGATAATTGAACTACTCAAGCAAATCTGAAAAGGCAGATAAAATGTGTGTGAGAGAGAGAGGGAGGGAGGGATGGAGAGAGGGGGGGATGGATGGATCTGGGACTTTGGGTGATGAAATTCTCTGATCCTAGGAATGAAAGTGGACATTTTCAAAACATTGCAGAAAAAGAACACATTAATATGTTTATGGTATCAAATATGTGATTAGCAGTCTCCCCATTAAATCAAGCCCTGTTTTAAAATGTTCACTGATAAGGGAGGGCCAAGGAACACATGTCCACTTTCCCAAATTCTGGAATCTAATTTCTTGCTTAATGTCTATTGAGATTCTCAGTCATCCAGGTTATGGTTGTCCCAAAGGAGATTTTTCAAGAGGCAACTGGACTTTCTTGTTTTTCTTTGAAGCTTTTAGCTTCTCATCCAAGAAGCTTCTTCAGCTCTGACTGGATGGTGGGGAATGGAAGGATTTATATTCCTTGCAGACAGCTGGTTATTTGCATTCTTTTAGAGAGTCAGTGAGGCCACTTGGAGGTTTGTCTGTTGTCCTCAGGGTCACCTGAGTAGTGCAAATGGGTGTGGAGCCTTCTTGGAACTGCTGAAAGGACTGTGTTGTGGAGCTATGCTTTCTGCAGGATGTTTTCTGCCCTGTGTCCCTTCACTGTTGAACACAGGAATAGGCTGTTGGGGATCAGTGTATGTTGTCTGCATCTCAAACTGAAGGGCAAATGGTTCCTGTAGTCTGCAATTTTTGGAAATCCATTCATACTCCAACACCATTTGAAGGGTGTTCATCCCAAAGTGTATAGCTAAATGTCTATGGAGATTCTCAGTCATCCAGGTCATGGTTGTCCCAAAGGTGCTTTTTCAAGAGGCAACTGGACTTTCTTGGTTTTTTTTTTGTTTTTTTTAAACTGCACCTGTGTTCAACAATGAAGGGACACAGGGCAGAAAAAATCCTGCAGAAAGCACAGTTCCACAACACAGTCCTTTCAGCAGTTCCAAGAAGGCTCCACACCCACTTTTACTACTCAGGTGACTCTGAGGACACAGACAAAGTTCCAAGTGACCTCAATGACTCTCTAAAAGGATGCAAATGACCAGCTGTCTGTAAGGAATATAAATCATTCCATTCCCCACCATTCTCCATTCAGAGCTGAAGAAGCTTCTTGGATGAGAAGTGAAAAGTCTTCAAAGAAAAACAAGAAAGTCCAGTTGCCTCTTGAAAAATCACCTTTGGGATAATTCCTTGCTTATTTCAGTAAATCTGCCTATTTTGAATACAGGAGAATACATATTTTTTCCTTGAATGTGAGCTGCTTTAAAGAACTAGATCCTTTGGGGAATTCCATCAGATATTGCAGCATTTGATCGTTGCTGGATGAGTGAACAGAAATTTGGCAAGAAGAAGGAAGGAAGAGGCAGAGGAGAAAGAAGAAGAGAGTGGAAGCAAGCAGGTGGAGAGATTGCTGACTGTTTCCTGAATTCCTCTGATTATTATCCCCCAAGTGCTCCTGATTTTACATCCTGCTGCTGATGGCTGTCAATTTAAGAGCCGAGGTGGCGCAGTGGTTAGAGTGCAGTACTGCAGGCTACTTCAGCTGACTGCTAGCTGCAGTTCGGCGGTTCAAATCTCACCGGCTCAAGGTTGACTCAGCCTTCCATCCTTCCGAGGTGGGTAAAATGAGGACCCAGATTGTTGGGGGCAATATGCTGACTCTGTGAACCGCTTAGAGAGGGCTGTAAAGCACTGTAAAGCGGTATATAAGTCTAAGTGCTATTGCTATTGCTAATTGTCCACTGTTTGTTTTCAAACATTGTTTGCTGTTGACCTAGTTGAGGCAGCTTCAGGGGACATATAAGGAAGCTAGCTCCTCTGAGAATGAGCTCACTTAGCAAGCAAATAGGAATTTAGCAGGGGAGTATGGCAGATTAAAAAAAACATCGGAGAGTTGGAAACTTTTAAAATTAAGGTACTGGAAATACAATTGCATATCTTTCCAATGAGAAAAAAAAAATGAGGGCAGCATTGGAAACTGTGGATGCAGAGGGAATTTTTGATGAAGCTCAGGTTTGAAAAGAACATGTATAGGAAATGAAAGATGGGTATAATCATCCCGGAGATATAGCTGCAAGTAGCTAACATCTGCAGCTAGAAAATTAGAAAGGCTAAAGCACAAAATAAACTTGGGCTTGCAGTGAGGCTAAAAGCAGCTACAACATCAAAAGGCTTTTTGGCAACGTCAGTGGTAAAAGGAAGAAAAAAGATGGGACAGGCCTGCTGATAGGATGGTAGAATAATAACAGTGATAGGAAGAGAGAAGAGTTCCTCAATTCATTCTTTGCTTTGGTCTTTTCACCAAGAGAGAACTGTTCAAATGGACTTAAGAAGATTATCACTGGATAATACAGAGCTGGTGAATAATCACTACCAACAATATATCAATGCTTTCAAATCACACTAGAAGCAAGTTTCAGGTGGTATATTGCAGACTCTATTAAGGCTTTGTGTTGTTTGACATATTTATAAATGTATTGAATGAGATTTTAGAACATTTAATTATCAAATTTGCAGATGACAAGGATGGTCATAGGGGATAGCAAAATCTTAGAGCAGTGAGCAGCATGGTTACCTGGGAAATTCTGGAATATGAAGTTCACTCATTTTAAAGCTACCGAGGTTAAGAACACTGCCTTACAAGACAGAGTCAAGATTTACAAGGATCTTGAAAAGCTGGACCAATAGGCAGAAATGGGCAAATAATGTTAACAGAGAGAAATGAAAAATCTTATATTTGGATAGGAAAAAATAAGTGTAAGTATAGGATGAGACTAAACAGCAGGACATGCAATACATACCGTTTGTTTGTTTGTTTGTTTGTTTGTTTGTTTTTTATTTATTTATTTATTTATTTATTTATTTATTTATTTATTTATTTATTTATTTATTTATTTATTTATTTTACCATCTTTATTATTTTTACAAATAACTCAAGGTGACAAACATATCCAATACATCTTCTTCCTCCTATTTTCCCCCACAATAGCAACCTGTGAGGTTGGTAGCACTGACAGAGAATGACTGGCCCAAAGTCATCCAGTTGGCTTTCATGGCTGAGATAGGACTTGAACTTGCAATCTCCCACTTTCTAGTCTGATACCTTAACCGCTTAACTTGAACATGAATCAGCAATATAATGCAACTGCAATAAAGGAAATGCCAAAAATAGAATAATGTCAAGATCAAGAAAAGTCATTGTTCTCTCACCCTGTATGGATGAGGTTCTGGGCACTGCATTTTAGGATTAACAAACTGGAGCATATCCAAAGGAAAACAACCAAAATGATAAGTGGCCTAGAAAGAAAAATTGGAAGAAACAATTGAAGGTTTTTGCATATGTTTAGTTTGGAAAAGGGAAGTGTGCAGAGGTTCTGGTGTGGTTTCAATTGAGAGCATCAGAATTGAAGAGGTCACCAAAATCTCATTAGATTTAAATGAAATCTTACAAACATTATTAACCTTATCACTAAAGAAACAAAAATTTCAAATGTTTTGGTCTTCAGGCCCTATTTTTAAATTAAACAAAACTGTCTTTTCCTCATGTTCATAAAGGTGGACCTACTTCAAAGTCTGTATTTATTTTAAAACTTTCAACTTCTGCTGTAGGCAAGGTCTCCAGCTGGATAAAACATAAGGGGTTGAGGGATAGAACCATATTGGAAAGTAACATGCATACAACACATTGGCTGGATTCCCACAATAAGTTAAACTGAATTAAAATAAAGTTGAGTTGTTTGTGTTTCGGCATGTGAGAATTCAGCCGTTGTCTTAACAAATCAATGAGTAAATGAGGTAATCACATTAAACCACAATTCCACTTATTTATTTAGATTCAACATGTTATAAGGGGATAGTGAAAATGTCCAAGGATGAACAACTCTGATCTTACGATCTTTTAAATTATTTCTTTTATCATCTTCATTTTATCCACTTTTAATGATTATATTTTATATATGCTTTCATGTATTTTAAATTTTTTGACCATATTATCATTTATTCACGTTTCCTAATATTTCAACACATTTTATCACCTCACCCTCTTCGTCTCTCTATAATCTCTGCCTCATTGAGTGACTCCAGGGAAGATTCTGGCCTATCAACATTTTGCTGGCACTGAGCTGGCAAGGAATTGTGGATGGGATACTTCAGCAATGATCCAGGCTGCTTTTTAAATTTTGTTACATAAAATTTATATAATAGATTGTTATATATTAAACATTTTGTTTGTTCCTGCGGATTGTTTTTCAGCTGAATATATACCAAATTATTCCAGGGGTTGGGGGGGGGAGGAAACAATATTTTGTGAAAAAGTAAACATAATGATGCAATTAATTAATTAATTAACTGTACAAATGAAACCTTTGAACACATTTGCATGAATCTCTCATCTATCACCTTGTCTTTGACAAGAATGCTCTGATCAGGAACAAATACCATATAACTGATTTCTTTCTTTCTTTCTTTCTTTCTTTCTTTCTTTCTTTCTTTCTTTCTTTCTTTCTTTCTTTCTTTCTCTCTCTCTCTCTCTCTCTCTCTCTCTCTCTCTCTCTCTCTCTCTCTCTCTTTCTTTTAAATCATGATTAGGAAAAGGAATGACATGCTCCCCTCTCTTTCTGCTTGCCTGCCTGCTTGCCTTCCCCTAAAAAAACAATAATTTTTTATTCTAGGCTGCCTTCCTGAAGATGCTTAGTCACTCCACCTCAACTCAACTTTAATAAAAATATACTAGTAGAAATTTGCCAACATTTAAGACTACATTGAAGGGCTGGGAATTAATTCCAAATAAAGCTCCCTAGGATTAAGTGTGCATGAGTCTGGTATAATGCTCTGTTTTAAACCTGTGTATTTCTGTGGCTGTTTCGCTATTGCAGCTCTTAATATATATGCAGAGTCAAAAATAAAAATGCAAAATATTTGGTTAAGCAAACTTTTATTTATTGCAAAATGAGGCTATATAATGTATGCATGATTGGCATGCAAGTATATGGCTGGAATACTTAGCAGCTGTTCTGCAAGCTGGAGGGGGAGATGGAGAGAGAGAGAGAGAGAGAGAGAGAGAGAGAGGGAGAGAGAGAGAGAGAGAGGAGAGAGAGAGAGAGAGGGAGGGAGGGGGGGAGAGAGGGAGGGAGAGAGGAGGTGTATGGCTGGCTGCAGTTCAGCCATAATATCCAGTCTGCTTATTCTACAGAGTCAGCATGTATGAATAATGTGGCGATAACTCATCATATTGAGCAGGTCATAAGCTAACTGGAAATTTTAAAAAGAAATAAAACAAACTCACAGTGAATAGATTATAACAGAGGATGATGATGATGATGATGATGATGATGATGATGATGATACACATGGGCACGTGACAGGAGAGTTCATTTCCTCAGGAGTGGCATGCATCTTTCCCATTGTTTATACAGGCACTGAATATTTTCTGAATCCAACTCATCTGATCTCAGCCAATCACAGGCAAGTTACTGAGGCTGAGGAAGGAAGTCAAGAAAATTCCTTCTGTAGACTCAGTTGCTTCTCTAGGCTATTTAATCTGTTGTTGGTTCTCTAGGTCACCTTAACCTTTGTGGGCTGTCTGCCTGTTGTTTAGCTTTTATGAATCTATCATCTATTTCTTAGTAATCTTCCATCCAGGAACTAACCATACCTGACCTTGATAAACTTTTGTTCTGAGTTCTGAAATGTACTGTACATGATCAGAGTGTTTCTGCTGTACATCTGCAAAGCTTAATTTGTTGAAATAAAAGATTAATACTTTGACAGCTCAAGCCTGCATGTGATTGTGTAAAAGCAAAACCCATTAAGTTCAAACCATAACCTTGCCTAAAAATTTCCTTTCTTTTTTGTTAGCTGGAGTAAGCACATCGATGCCCAAAAATTATTTCAGTCATTTCAAAATGACTGCTCTTCATTTTGCTTTTTTTTTTTTAAATGTAGGGTTTTTTTTCCTCAAAGGGCAAAAATATTTTAAATTCTCAGTTAGGGTATGGAGCTTGGTGCATATTTTAATTGTCAATGGTCAAACATGCAGGCATCCTATGTTTTACCAGGCAATAATATTTCCAATGACATCCAGCCCCCCCCCATGCTCTCAAGACTTTCAAAAAATTCCAAGGGATTTTTAAGAAAAGTGTTCTTTTGTTCATTAAAAGTAAGCTATTGTAACCAGTGTTTGCCTCCCTGTGCAATATCCCCTTTTCCTAGTTCCCAGAACAAATTTGTAGAGTGCAAAATGGCTGCAAAGAAAAGAGAAATCAGGATCTAATCTGGGTGAGTCGCCAGGGCCAGAGCTTCGGTCTTCCAAGCTTTCAGACTCAATGTGTGTGAGAGAAGTTCCCTGAGGATGGGCTCCAGCACGAGTCCAAAAGCTCAGAAGACTCTGGTCCCGGTGAGTGACCCAGATTGATCCTGCAACATTATCCTGGGACATGTATATTTGCCTTCATTTGTAAAAGAGGGATCAACTATAGCTTCGGCTGGCAAAAGAGTTCTCTCAGCAGAACCAATCAAATAAGGATGGTACTGAATTATGGCTCTTGATTTTTCAACAAAAAATTACCTAAAATCCATCAATTTGTTTTAAAAAGAAGATAAAAAGCTCTCCTGTCTTTTTCCTGGCAGGTTATTCATTTTGAATGGATACAGGAGAAGCAGAAAGTTCTCTAATCAGTGAAATCTGAGGGAAAATCCTTGAATTTTTTTTAAGGATTGACCATAATTCACAAGGTTTTTTTTTTTCATAATCTGAAGGGGGGGGGAATCAAGATTAGGAGGACAGGGAAAATGCAGTTATGTGTGCTTTATGTGACTTTTAAAACCCTTCATGTTTCATGAAAATATTGATGAAACCGCGCTCTCCAATTTGTCTCTGGAGGTGGTAAGATCTAAGAGAGACTTCAATTCAGATCGCAACCTTCAAGGAATAATACCTTGGACCCTGAAGTCAGGCTTTTAATTGTTACTCTACACACACATTTTTGGAGCAGCATGACCTCCTAGATATGAGGTGTACCCCGAGTCGGTTACTTTTTGGAAAGCAATTATGACCCAGTTATTCCAACAACTTGAGGGGAGGGGGTAGGCTAAAGGGTTATTTTTGTCCCCCCCTTGAGTGGGAATGTTTATATATGTTATGACTCTTCTTCAGTGGATAATTTTTATTGCTGTATTGTTTTTCATCCTATTATTATCTGAAGGTCTGTAAGCTGCTAAGAGTCAGTCATGAATGGAGTGGTGGCATATGAGCCAGACAAAGAAATACATGAAACATATGGGAGCAAGTCTGAATTTAAAACCTTATGATGACTGATAAATTAATTATCCAGGACTGAAACTTCACAGTGCCAATGGATACTTCCAAAATTTTTGCATCAGGAAGCTCTAGATTCCATGCCAGAAATTGTATTATTTTTTTATGCAAATTAAAGCTGTGTGGTATACTTTAAAGTGTACACTTTCCTTAATGTTCACATACTTAACATTCAGATGTGATTATGCAAATGTATGCTACATTTGTTATGCACATTTTCTAACATTTGTGTCACCCTTTACAAACAGCAAATACCAAGTAAATAAAAAGGTGAAGGAGTCAAAATAAAAGAGGAATGAATTAATCTCTTTTAAATACTGTTGAACTGAAGGAAAAGATAAGAATCTATGGCCTCTGAACCACTAGCAAATTCTGGACTGCCTTTTTATAGTCCTTCCAATAACTGGATTTTACCTGCTTACATAAGAATGCAGCCTCACCCTCATTTTACATCATGAGAGCAACCAACAAAAACATCTGTGCCATGGAACCACGGACACAGACACTTTGTTCAAAGTTCACCTTTTGAATATGTCAAGCAAACTAGGATGAATATCTTTCCCTTTTGTGTACAGAGATAATTGACTTGGATTAACTCTTTGTATTTTTGAATATTTTTTGTCAGAGACCTAGACTGTGGCAGCAGAATGCAGTGCAGCAGACTAGATATTTTAATGGAAAAATGTATGTAAACATTAAAGGATGCAGTATTCATAGTATTGACATTTACATATTGCAAATGTATTATAATTCTATATCTAAAAGAGAAAAAGTTTTGTCTGCTAATATTAGGGAAGCTGGCAATTATTATAGACTTATTTTGGGTTACTTTTCACCTGGTACAGTTCAGTGGCTATACCTATTCAGAAACCTCTAGGGCCTGATTCTGTATGAATTTCTTGTTACGGCTGCAACAAGGTAATGAGAAAAGAGTATGTTCCCAGGCAATAGAAAAAGATCACAATCCTATTCCAGCTAAATTCCTTTATATTTCACTTACTAATAGGTATTCAGTATCATATATTTGGATGCCTTTGGATGCCAAGTAGCAGAAGCTTTTGTTAAATTACATGGCAGAATTCATTTAGGAAATCTCACACAAATTGATTGAGATAATGGACAATGGTATAAACACTATATCAACTGATGCCCACCTCTCCAACTTGAAAGTTCATGTAGATGTTAAGCAGCAGCAGGGAGAGGGATAGAACCATGAGGCATCCCATAACTGAGGGGCTTCAGACTCAAACTTTCTCTCCCATCAACAGTGACTGGAGCCAGCCCTGAAAGAACTAGCCCTGGTTTCTAGCCTGGTGCTTTAGCCACTATACCAGACTGGCGGGGGGTTGGACTAGATGACCTACAAGGTCCCTTCCAACTCTATATTAATCTAATCTAATCTAATCTAATCTAATCTAATCTAATCTAATCTAATCTAATCTAATCTAATCTAATCTAATCTAATCTCATGCCTTTAGGATCCACTATATTTATAAGCTGTCGTAAGATATGCATTTCTAGAAATATATCGGACATAGTATTAAGATAAAGGAAACAATTTGGTGTCGTGATTAAGACATCAGGTTAGAAATCAGGAGAGTTCTAGTTCTGCCTTAGGCATGAAGCCAGCTGACCTTGTGCTAGTCCCTCTCTTTCAGCCCTAGGAAGCAAGCAGTAGCAAACCACTTCTGAAATTTCACCAAGAAAACCACAAGGACGTCTCCAGGCAGTTGCCAGGAGTCAACACTGACTTGAAGGCACCTATAATAGGTCAAATTAAATATTACTAAATATATAGATGCAAATTTACTAGATGTAAATTGATGGTTAAAACTCCCATTAAGTCTTTGGGGCATGATTAATTTTGTCAAAATGAATCTCTCATTGAGATTAATGTGTATTCTAAGAGGGATTCCAATATTAATTCCTATTAGATGCTTTACATAGATAAGTTAATGAGAAAATTGTTATGGCAGTCTAAAATCCCTCAAGCATTCTTGGCCAAATTGAGGTTACCTTAGAAAGATGGCAGCTTCAACCTACCAGATCTTCAATTACATTTATTTTAACATCTGTATTATCTTGGAAAAGATCTTTTATGATTACACCTTTTTTGGACTGTTGTGGGAAAAATGTCTACCTTAATAAGGAACCAAAACATTTGGAGATAGATGCAACACACTATCTTTATTGACATATATGCTTCAATAATCACTGGGTTCCTGGCCAAAATAGAAAATAACTCTAAACTAAGCAAGGTTATGACCTATATACCTCCAGAAATGTTACATAGGAATGATAAAGAAATTGGTGCACTTCATACTATGGCCTTTACAACCCCAAAATAGCATCTGATAACACTATGGCTACAACAGCGCCACTTTATTCTTCTCTACAATTGGGACACTTATCTGCAATAATTACAAATACTAATATACAGTATGTACCACAACCAATGGCAATTACTGTGCCCACATGCTGCCTCCCTTCATGCTAAAGGAAAGAGGACAATCTAGTTTCTGTGATCTGTCTCCTCTCACTTGCCTGCTGCTTTTTATTTCTGGGCCTTTTATCATGGTTATGTGATGTATAAGCTGTCATATATAGCAACCATCCACAGGACCTATCTGGAAAGCAAGTATGTAATACCTTTGAAATTATGGCATGGTTTAGGGACCAGGTATACTAAACAGGCATCTTTGTTTCCAGCCTTGGTCTTTAATGGATAAGTTAATGTATTTTGATCCTGAATCACATGAGAAATTAAAGTTGTGGAACAATCCAAATTTGAAAATATTGGGGAAGTTTTACTGGAATCTTCAGGCTAAACAAAGAATCAACACTTTAAATCTGTTTCTCATTCTTGTTTTTATAGCTTGTTGAATATGACTCACTTGCAATATTTGCTAGGCAATATATGCAGTAAAAAAATACTAACCAAATCATACAGGCTGGGTGTTCCATTATGTATTGATAATTGCTCAAAGAAATCTTCTTGCTTTCAAACCTTTCAATGATATGATTGCCAAAGTAATATATTATTTTATAATAATAAAGCCTCATGTCTATTTTGTATGTCACTTCATGTGAAATCTTGTTTTAAAAAGACAGTCAGTTTGGTGCAGAACTGAAGGTATTGGCCTAGAAATCAGAAGACTGTGATTTCTACACCTCCTTTAGGTATGAAAGTTGACTGGATGACCTTGGGCCAGTCACTGTATCTCAGCCCTAGGAAGGAGGCAATAGCAAACCATTTCCAAAATATTGCCAAGCAAACTGCATCAACCTGCAGTTTCCAAGAGAGAATTATCTGTTAGATATTTAACAAGTCTAAAAATACTATTGATTGATTGGATTAATGGGCTATCAATTAATTTTTGACTTCTAGCAACCACATAGATAGCTTTCTCTATGAGGATCTGTCCCTAATCTGGCCTTTCAGGTCTTCCAATGGTGTATTCAATGACAATGTAAGCCCATCCATCAACTTTGCTGCAAGTCATTCTCTTCTTTTTCTTTCATCTTTTCCAGCATTAGAGTCTTTTTCGGACAGCTGGATCTTCACATATTACAACATTGAATTGCAGCTCATTTTCTGATTTAAGCCAAATATTTGGATTTCACAAGTTGTTTGCTCTTCTCTCTCTCTCTCCCCAGATTCTTTTCTTTTCTCTTTCTGTTAATAATCCATGTCAAATTATATACAAAGGGATTGACTGCAATAGGTATGTTTAAATTTATTTTGCAGAGTAAAAGGCAGAATATGAGCCTCGGCTTTGATGAAACTCATGATCCATTTAATAAAACATAATGCATGGCATGAAAGAGAAAGGAAGATCAAAGTTCCATCTGACAAGTTTAAGGTGGACAGCTTTTGCAGCTACATCCTTTGGGCTTTCAAATATGACCTATTTGAAAGCCCAAAAGATGAGGAAAACTGCTGGACAGTTTGAACACACTAGAAGTGCTCTATTGGTACATAATTTTTTCTCACCTCTGACAACATGTTGATTTTTTTCCTAGCCTTTCTGAGTCATCTTAGAACTTTTATCAAGTGACAACACTTCCTTAAAATGTGAGACAGTCTCATCCACAATGTGATAGTAATATGAAATCCTTTCATATTTATGTAAGGAAAGCAAGTTGAGAATAATCCAAAAGTATATGGGCAGGAAAAACCAAACATTTGCCAAAATTTGGGGATCAAGAGCAGAAATTTCATTTCAAGCAATATTTAAGATTATTATGTACTAAGCACCCATAAAGACAATGAGTGTGTGTATCATTCCCAATGTGCCAATTCTGTATTTGATGGAAGGTGAACCACTGAAGTTATTCTGTTTCCATTGTGTGGAGGGTTCTTCCCTTGCTTTCTTGGCTTCTCCATGTAGGTTTGACATAAAACTTTCCTTTCCTAGCTGTGACGAGTACAACACTTGCACGATTAAATAAAAAGGAAGACTTGTGAAGCTCTTATATACTCATGAAAGCAATATTTTTCTTTTTGCGGGCACCTCATCTGAATTCCGACAAAAAGAAATAAGAGTCAGCAGTATAAAGAAACATATGAGAGAATGCACAGGTTTTACTTTGATTTTATTTAATCTCTTATTATATGTACTTTTATGCTACTTCATTCAATTGAATATATAAGGCATATAACAGTTAACTTAATACAACCAGGATAATACAATATATGTATAAATAACAATTCAATATTCAGTAATAATGGGGCTCAGGAGCTATGGTTGGGCAGCCATGGCTTAGCCTTGTAGGATTACTGAAACAACAACAATCAGAGTAGACAACAGTATACTATGTTTGAAAATAACATCATTAGGGCCTGCTATTCTAAATCAGAGGCAACAAGGCTGGGCTAATTAAAGCAAATGTTTGAACATTTAAAAGAATTTATCCAGATTCAAATATCACTGAATAATGCTTAGCAGATCAAAAGAAACAGAGCATCAGGGGTGAAAGCAGGCATTTCTGTACTCACATGGTGCTTGCAGAATCTCTCCTGCAAGCTTCCTTATGAGGAGCTGCTTTCTAGAGCACATGTGGGTAATCTCTTTAGCATCTTCTTGTCCAGAGAAGCTCTGTTTATCTAGGCTCATTGTGAAGTCATGGTCCCAGCCTCAGTACTGTCTCCATGATTTAGAGATGCATCAGTTTGCCATTTTCTCCATGTAGAACACACCCCTTACCCCTGTGATTCTTCTTCTTCACCTCTTCTACTTTGAAAGCTTGATGTTAGGCCATAAAAGGAACAAAGTGCCTTTGTATGTGCAAAAAATGAAAAATTAACCATATAAGGCAAAACATTTAGTAAATAATGAGAAATAGTTAATGTGCCATATTTTATGTTTTATGTGCCATATTTACAAGTATTGCAATTCATCCCAATTCTGGTTTTTGCTATTGTGAGATAGATTGCTGAATTAATTTTTCTTTCTTCCTGGTGACATCATTTTCTCATTGGCCACAAAATTGTTATTCCATAATATCAGTAATCATCCAGGTTCATATTCTAGGACAGGGGTGTCAAACTGGATTTCTTCGAGGGCCGGATCAGGATTGTAGTTCTCCTCAGAGATGGGACAGATGCCTCCTGCAGCACCCTGCTGGCCAAAACTGGGTGCGGGGGGATGCACACGGCCCCCCGTGCCTCATTTTCGCCCTCCATGGCCTCCTGCAGCACTCTGCCGGCCAAAAAATGGACCACGTGGAGGCCTCCCGAGACCTCCCCATGGCCCGTTTTCTGCATCCCCGACCTTCAGCAGCACACTGTTGGCCAAAAATGGGCCATTTTTGGCCTCCCTGGCCTCCAGCAGCACTCTGCCGGCCAAAAATGGGCTGTATGGAGGCCTCCCAAGGGCCCCCCCATGGCCCGTTTTCTGCCTCCCCAGCCTCCAGCAGCACTCTGCCGGCCAAAAATAGGCCGCGCGGAGGCTGCCCCCCTGCGGCCCATTTTTGGCTGGCAGAGTGCTGCAGGAGGCTGGGAAGGCTGAAAATGGGCCATGGGGGGGGGGCCTTGGGAGGCCTCCATGCGGCCCATTTCTCATTATTTACTAAATGTTTTGCCTTATATGGCTAATTTTTTGTTTTTTGCACATGCAAATGCACTTTGTTCCTTTTATGGCCTAACATCAAGCTTTCAAAGTAGAAGAGGTGAAGAAGAAGAATCACACAGCCCATTTTGGCCATCAGAGGCACCACAGGCTGGTCTGTTGATATTTCCAGGCCGGCCCAAGGGCCAGATTTAAGCACCGTGCAGGCCGGAGCCAGCCCGCGGGCCTTGAGTTTGACACCCCGTTCTAGGAGAATGCAAAGAGCCTAGTTAAATATCTAAATTATGAAAATACTTCATAGCGGTTCCCAAAACATGGGCATGATTTCCTTACTATGAGAGCATCAGAAGTGTTCTTCAGCAACTCAATCAACATTTCATTTGTTGATCAAAAAACTTAGAACAAATTTAGTTCATCAGTTTCTGACAAGAAAAGTCACCACTTGATTATATTATCTTGTCCCATTAAAATATTTCCACAATGCCTCTGAGTGATGTACATTAAAAAAAATTCTTAAGATCTTTTGGAGCTTGTTTGGAGGTTCTAGCAGGGGAGCGCAGCTATCATATACCCTTGACCGAAGATCGGTACGCTCCTTCTATCTGGGAAAGTCGTCCTCTTCCACCGAGCGCGCAGCTTCGGGAGGGACGCACATGGAGCGGTGAGGGAGGAAGGGGATACCCGCCTAGCCAACCAGATCAGCCGAATCAACCCTGGCGATCAATGGGGTGACAGATGTCACAGCCAGATCGCCCTCACATCCAAAGATCCTTTGTTTTTATCCTTCAGGGTGCAGGAAAATGACATATTTCAAGATCTATTAAAAGCTCCAAGACATATGTGAGCCCACCTAGCAGAGATGCTTTATTACATTATATTCCTAAGCACGCAGAAATAAACTGAGTAGAATCAATATTTAATTAGTTAGTAATCAGTATTTAGTAGTAGAGCCAACTTCTAGTGGTTAAGGTGCTGGCCTAGAAACCAGGAAACTAAATTCTAGTCCCACCATGGGCATGAAAGCCGTTGAGATGAGTTTGGATCAGTCACAGGGGTGGGTTCCTCCCGATTTGGACCAGTTCTCCTGAACCGGTAGCAGCCCGCTGGTGATGTCATGATGACATCACCGAACTGGATCTGTCGGTGCCAGTCCGTGGGGGTTGCCATCTTTTTTTTAATTTTTATTTATTTATTTATTTTTATTTTTTCCTTCTGAGCATGCGCAGAAGCTGACTTCCGGCACTGTGCATGCGGTCACCATCTTTTTTTTGGCTTTTTTTTTTTGGCTTTTTTGTTACTGCGCATGTGTGCGTGCGTGAAGTGCGCACACGCGCCTATGAGGCACACCCATGCAGCGTGGGAGGGAGCAAACCGGCAGTGAGGTAAGTTGGAACCCACCCCTGATCAGTCACTCTCTTTTATTCCAACTTATCTTGAAAATAGGAGAATAGGAGTATTCAACATGTTTGCTGCCTTGAGTTATTTATAAAAATAATAAGCATGGGAAATCAATCAATCAATCAATCAATCAACCAACCAATCAATCAATCAATCACAAAGGTGTGTATACTAGAAGTAAACAATCTGAGATTCCAAGCTTGTGCAAAACTCCCCCAAATCTTTGAATGTGGGAACTGAAAATCCTTCTAGAAGTTGTTACTGAATTGCTATTTGAAAGGTGATGGCAGATGGTTTTAAATTCATGGGAAGTAATCATATTAATTGAATTTTAGTCATTTAAATGTCATTTGAAATTAGATCAAACTTATTTTTTGTTGCACAATTCTTTATATTGGTCGTTCCTACTCTGGATAACACTAACTCTGATAAACCATTCAAAATCCCAGATGTACCTGAACCCGCTCTCCTTTGAAAAGTTGCACGTCTGATTGACTAGGATGTAGCCTTAGTTAGTAAAATGCTCAGAAGGCAATTCCTGTGTTTGTAGTTAACCAGAAATTTCTTTAATAAAGCTTGAAGGTGCTGGTACCTGAAATATGGCCATGCTAATATTAGCATTGAGAAAATAATCTGAGAGATTTGTAAAGCTTTTAGTGTAGATTTTTCCTTCTGAAAGCATTTTCAAACAGAGGTATACATATGCATAAGTGTATGTATTTCCAGCATTTTAAAATTGTTTGTTTAATATGAATTTACAAATACTTGTAAATAGTTTGACTCAGGGGTGAAATGTAAAATTTTTCCCTGCCGGTTCTATGGGCGTGGCTTATTTTGTGGGCATGGCTTGGAGGTCAGGTGGGCGTGTCCATGTGGTCATGTGACTGGGTGGGTGCGGCCAATTTAGCAGTCCAATTTGCCAGGGAACAGGGGGTTGGACTAGATGACCTCTGAGGTCCCTTCTAGCCTTTGCTGTGCTGTTTCAAAGCATCCTCTGAAGCTGTGTCTAGTGCCAGCCAGGTTTGTGGTCCTCCCTCCCTCCCTCCCTCCCTCCCTCCCTCCTTTCTTTCTTTCTTTCTTTCTTTCTTTCT
>QLTV01012198.1:8727339-8746205 GCA_003457575.1 Thermophis baileyi | reverse complement strand
AGCTGCATCACAAACCACTCCAGTCCCCTCTAATCCATACAGGAAGCAAACTGACCTCCACCCAATTAGAACACAGCCAAGCCCCCAACCAATCCCAACACACCTCCACCCAATCAGAACACAGCCAAGCCCCCACCCGATCAGTTCTAACCCCACTGGCAGTTAAAAGGAAGAAACAGCTGCAATTCTCACATTGCTCCTAGAAGCAGGAGGCTGAAGACACAAGCCTGATAATCAGCCTGAAGATGACGAATGAGACTTCGTCGAAACGTTGCAATGACATCTCCAACTTTACGCGGGAGAAAACCCGAATAACCACAGACCTATATATATATATATGTATTAACTTTAGGCCAACTAAATATACAAGAAAAGTGAGAATGCACAAATATATTAAAATCTACACTATCTTCAACCACCATCACCGCAACAAAAACATCATGTGGAAAATACACAAAGTGTTGTGTATTTAAATGTACGAAATTTGATTTTCCTCTAGAGTATTTGTCTTTACAGTAGGAGGAAATGAATACAAAGACACTGGCATTAAGAAATGAAAGCACATAAAATGCATGACAACTCTTGAATACAACTTGCACTTGCTTGCATAAGAACTTCAGCAAAAACCAAATTGACATTAAATCACAATTTTTAATGGTGATACATTGCTAACACATTAGCCCACAGAAAATGTTGCTTCTTGTCTATATTTTTTAAGTGGTTGATTGTTATTTTGTTATATTAGTTGTGCCTTCTTCATAATAAGGGAAGAAATTGGCACAGCTGTAAGGTACTTCTGGAAACAGGATAAGGGTGAAAGAATCTCCATCTGAGGAATTACATGGAAAGTAATCAGTGAGTAACTTTAGCCCTAGAAGAAATTACCGTGTTTTTCAGAGTTATAAGACACACTTCCCCCCCCCTAAAAGAGGGTGAAAATTTGGGTGCGTCTTATACACCGAATATAGCCCCACCCACCCTCTGGCCCCCACCCTTTGGCCTCTGCCTCCCGGAAATTTACCTCCTTGCAGCAAGCAGCAAACTGCAAACAGCCCGTTTCAGCTTCAGCACAGCCTGATTAGCACAAGCAGTTGATTGTCTGTTGGATCGGCCTCCTGACCCTCAGCTGTTTCAGGCTGCTGCCTATTGCCACGCGGGCCTCCTGCAAGCAGGCAAATTGCTGGGAGGCAGATTTTTTTTTCTTGTGCTAATCAAGCTGTGCTGAAAACGAAACTAAAGCAGACTGTTTGCTGTGCAAACAAATTGCTGGGAGGCAGATTTTTTTTCCTTGTGCTACTCAAGCTGTGCTGAAAAGGAAACTAAAGTAGACTGTTTGCTGTGCTGGGAGGCAGAGGCAGAGTTATTGTGAGTGTTTTATGAGTCTTATTTTCTTCTTTGTGTCCTTTTGTTGTAAAATTTCTGTCTAGAATCAACAATTAGCTGGAATTTAAAAAGCATTTCACTAACTTAATTAAAATGTTACCTGAAGGAAAATAAAGAGAGGGGGAAAAAGCTTTACATCTAACAGATTGCGTGCTGAATAACTTACTGATTCTGATTACAGTACCAATCTATGCAATGAAAAAAATTTAAAAACAGTTCCAAACTGATAAAATTTCATATTATTTCTCATATCCATGCACTAGCGTATATCTTGTTTTCCTCCCCCCAAAAGGTGTTTGCGTCTTATAGTCCGGAGCGTCTTATACTCCGAAAAATACGGTTTTATGCTTTACTGCCTAACAGATGATGTTGCTTATGGAAATTAATAGAAGTATTATTTCAAGTCAAATAAAAGCTGAAAAAAACTATTCTGATTCAAGAGTTGTTTGGAAAAGAATAAAGGAAGTTGAGAGGATAGCTTGTTTCTCATTTCAAATCAAACCCTAGAGTCTCCTAGCTTCTTATTTCCATTCTTATTTCTTCCTGAAAATGTATTTGATATCACTTAGAAAGCTTTTTAATTGATGAACTAGGCATTTGTAATAAAATGATCATATCCATTCAGTGATAATTTTTTTTAAAAGAAGCATGTGATATCTACTGCACTTGAAAGACCACACTTGGAGTATTGTATCCAGTTCTGATCATCACAATACAAAAAAGATTCTGAGGCTCTAGAAAGAGTGTACAGAACAGCAATAAAAAAGGGTCTGAAGGCTAAACTGTACAATGAACAGTTGCAGGAAGTAGATATGTCTAATAGGTAGGTCTAGTCTAAAAAAAGAAAAGAACTAGGTGTCAGGGTTCCAAGTAACACCCCCAACGAAAGAAGACTCCAAGGCTATGCATTCCTCAAAGTTCCATTTTATTAAAGATGTCATATTGGGACATCTGGGAAAACCCGAATCTGAAAGCTTCCAGGTTTTCCCCACCCAAAAGAAAGTCCAAGTCCCTTCCCCTGCACCCATATGTCCATTTACATGGTCCAATCAATGCACCGTCACAACTGGAGATGCCTCCCAGTCACATCCATCCAGGTGCAGAGCAAAGTGACCTTGACTCTTGGAGAAAGGAATGTTATTATGACTATATATCTCCCAAGCTCCATACAACCCCCCCTCCCAGTTTCCTACAGCACTAAATGTGGCAGGCCAGAAGATCCAATGCTTCCAGGCCTGACATGAGGGTTGACATGATAGCAATCTTCAAATACTTGGGGGATTGTCACAGAAAAGAAGGGGTCAACCTATTTTCCAAAGCATCCGAAGAAGGAATAACAGGTAGAAGATTATCAAAGGGAGATCCAAGACTGATCTAAGGAGAAATTTTGTGGTAGTAAGAACAGTTAATAAGTAGAACAGCTTGCTCCAGAAGTTGTGGGTGGTCCATTACTGGAGGTTTTCAAGAAGAGATTGGACAGCCATTTGTCGATAATAAAAAAAGTTTCTGATAATAAAAAAAGTTTCTGATAATAAAAAAAGTTTCTGATAAAAAAAGTTTCTGATAATAAAAAAAGTTTCTTCCAACATATAAATAACAAGAAAAAAAATCAAGGAAACAGTCGGTCCACTAAAGAGAGAAGACGGCAAGGAAGTAACAGGCAACAGAGAGAAAGCAGAGCTGCTTAACTCATTCTTTGCATCAGTCTTCACGCAAAAAGAAATTATAGCCCAGCCTACCAGAAATATAACTGCAAAAAAACAGACTGGAAATAAAAGTTAAAATAAGTAAAAAAAAATAGTAAGAGAACACTTGTCTGATCTTGATGAATACAAATCACCAGGACCTGATGGATTACATCCCAGAGTTCTAAAGGAGCTGGCAGATGTCATCTCAGAACCACTGCACCACATCTTTCAAAAATCCTGGAACACTGGGGAACTACCAGAGGATTGGAAAACAGCTGATGTGGTTCCCATCTTCAAAAAAGGAAACAAAACAGACCCAGGAAACTACAGACGAATCAGCCTAACATCAATACCCAGGAAGATACTAGAAAAGATAATAAAAAAACAGATCTGCCAACACCTAGAAACAAGTAAAGTAATAACTAGCAGCCAGCACGGGTTTGTTAAAAACAGATCATGCCAAACCAATCCTATTTCATTCTTCAACATGACAAAATTAGTAGACCAGCGAAATACTGTGGACATAATATACTTAGACTTCAGCAAGGCATTCGACAAAGTAGACCACAACCTACTTCTTCGTAAGCTAGAAAAAAGTGGGATAGATAGCTTCACCACCAGATGGATTCACAACTGGCTGACAAACTGTACTCAACTAGTAGTTCTTAATGGGTCTAAGTCTACATGGAGAGAAGTAAACAGTGGGGTACCACAAGGTTCCGTCTTAGGCCCAGTACTCTTCAATATCTTCATAAACGACTTAGATGAGGGAATAGAAGGGGAACTTACCAAATGAAATGTCTTCAATGAAAAACAAAGTTGAGTTGCCTTTTGAAAAAAAGCACCTTTGGGATAATCTTGGATTCATTGATTATTGTGTTAGATGCTGGGCCCTATAATCCTGGTCAATACCTCTAAAGACATTGATGGCAAAACACCAGGACATTTCATATAATACCTTCCCAGGACTGAATCGGCCTGTTTGGTCCAGTTATCAAAAGACACCCTGTAGTGGGCCATCCCTTGTTGAGTGGTACATTGTGTGTGACTGGATTCTTGGTGAGAGTTCCCCTTCATTGGAATACTCTTTCTCCAGAAAATAATGGCTTTTCACAACTAACCAAAGGGATACATTAAGTTATAGGCACTTATGAAGTATTTGACTTTTTATTGGTGCATGGTTTCTGTTTTCTTTTTTGTGTATGATCTTTATATAACCCACCCAGAGTCTTTGTTGATTGGTATAGGCTATTAATATTGTAAGTAAGTAAGTGAAGGCAGTTTGTACATGGATATTTGTCACTAGAAGATTCATACCTGAACAATACCACTCTATAAAGCTTTAGTAAGACCACACCTAGAGTACTGCATCCAGTTTTGGTCACCACACTATAAAAAAGATGTTGAGACTTTAGAAAAAGTGCGGAGGAGAGCAACCAGGATGATTAGGGGACTAAAACATGAAAAACGGTTACAGGAACTGGGCATGGCTAGTCTAGTGAAGAGAAGGACCAGGGGAGACACGATAACAGTGTTCAAATATTTGAGGGGCTGCCACAGAGAGGAGGGGGTCAAGCTATTTTCCAAAGCACTAAAGGCCAGACAAGGAATAATGGATGGAAACTGACCAAGGAGAGATTCAACCTAGAAATAAGGAGGAACTTTCTGACAGTGAGAACAATCAACCAATGGAACAGAAGTTGCCTTTGGAAGTTGTGGGAGCTTCATCACTTGAGACTTTCAAGCAGAGATTGGACTGCCATTTGTCAGAAATGGTGTAGGGTCTCCTGCTTGAGCGGGAGGTTGGACTAGATGACCTATAAGGTCCCTTCCAACTCTGTTAATCTGTTAATCTAAATCTATCCAGAATGATATAAGCTATCTCGCTTGTGCAGGGGGTTGGACTTGAAGACCTCCAAGGTCCCTTCTAACCCTGTTATTCTATATTAGGCCTCTGAGATAGACTTTGAAAATCAAATATAGGAGAGTTGAATTAATGTTTTGTTAGAAGATGTACTCTTGAACATATGTAAAGTGTCAAAAGAATACTGAGTAATGAAGTAGAGCATCTTATTGAAAAAATAAAATATGCTCATATTATAATTTATTGTCTGTTAGCTTATCAATTTAGAGGCTGCCTGACTCCAAAACAACTCTGGCTAGCTTACATTTTAAAAAGAATACAAAACAATAAATACAAAACAATGAATGACCATATACAGTACATTCAGACAAACTGTGTCAGATATATCACAAAAGACACAACTAATGGGGATTGCATAGCCACCCTGCCCCAAGGCTGGGGGTTCTTTTGGCTGGAGACTATGGGCTTAGACCAACTATCTATAAATGCTAAATGAAACTCAATAGATCTGAAATAAAAGCTAGATTTAGTAAGGAATCCCCAAGGACTCAAATGACTCATCCTATCTCAACTACATTTAGAAGAATGGGAAGGAAAAAGGAGTAGGGAGTTGCCTTTGTCTTTTAAACACAGAATAAGAACATTTAACTAATAATAGGCCATGGGAGAGAAAGTCACAGGGACAGCATGTGGAGACCCTTCCTCTTCTCTACCTCTTGCCATTTGCTCTACTGTCAAAAGTACTCAAAAGGTGCAAAAAATGGTGTTGAACTCAGAAATGAAATATATTTGATGGAAGCTTTGACCTTCCAATGACTTCTCTTTGGATAAAACTAGACATTTATTTGGTGACTTTATTCAGGACTGAAGTGCTAAAAGAATGTGTACTATTTCTGCCTTGCCATTTTCAGACTTAAAACGTAGCATTTCCCCCCCTACACCCACATAAATATATGTACCATCACATTATTAGTCACAGAGTGGGTAGGTTCTTTATTCTAAATATTTCCCAATCTAGTCAAATGAATTTTCTCTTCTATAACCATTTCCCCCCATAAAACTTTGTTTTCCTTCTGAAATTAGGGGCTTCGCTTTCCTTTGCAGCTGTTATTTATGGGTCTTCCAAACATGATGAATAAGCATTTTTGAAAAAATGAAAATTCTTCTGGTTTATTTTGTTCTGCATGCTGGGGAATTGATGTAGAAGTCCTTGAGGTTTTGAACTTATTTAGATGAATGTTGAACTACTCTTGAGCTGGGATGCAGAAGTACTCTGAAAACATTCAGCCTTGTCTGCTGCATCACATTCCAATCTTATGCTTGTATAACACAAGAATTGATGTTGTGTTACAAGAAATCATCATTTTTCAATTACATTTTAAAGTTTTGTTCTCCAGAGATTTTCATGTTACATCTTGCATACATAAGTTATTGTAAGGTGTTGTGAGCAATAATGGTTCTTAGATGGTGGTACTGCATTTGTTTTTAAGTCATACATGTATAAGAATTGGAAGGGATTTTGGAAATCATTTAGTCCAATCCCCTGCTAATTCTGAGAGTTGAAGACCACACATCTTAAAATTGCTGAGTTTGAGAAATACTGCACTAGAATCAAAGCCCTCCCAGCCTTTTATGATATGCCTGGTCAAAGGAAAACTGAAACCAGCCCTTGAGAGTCTAAACAATTCTTTGCATTTGTTTATTATAATTTTTAAAGCATCCAGGCGGCTTAGAAAGACATAACAATATTTTTTTCTACGGGGTTAGAATAATCTGTCAGCCCACTATTTACGAACTATTTTACTTTCTATATGTGTGTGAGAGAAAGAGAAAGAGAAAGAGAAAGAGAGAGAGAGAGAGAGAGAGAGAGAGAGAGAGAGAGAGAGAGAGAGAGAGAGAGAGAGAGAGAGAGAGAGAGAGAGAGAGAGAGAGAGAGAGAGAACTATGCTCTCACAATTATACTCCACATATTTGTTTTGGAAGCTGCCTTCCAAACCTGTCAAAAAATATCAAAGAGAAAATGTAACAGCTAATAAAGGTAATATATTTTATGCAGATTTCTAACTATATTACATTTTTTTGTTTATCCATAGCAAATAAATACCTGAACCACTGATATTTTATCAGATATGGATTCTCTTTTTTCTTTTTCCTGCCAAATGTTTTCCTTTTGATAGTTATAGAGATACAAATCCTTATTTACATATGAATAAATGAACTTGGATTCATGGTAACCGAATGTAGTTGGGCACTCTCAATAGGGCAGCCTAGTTATAATAGAAAGCAGCTCCGTTTTCTCTTTACATTAAAATTTTCAGTCCAACACCAGTCCTTAATATATCTGTCCAAGAAGGTGTTTCTATTAGCATAAAAAGGAACCTGATTTTGCAAATCCCTTTTAATAATTCTGGCAAGGATATGGGTCTCAACAGTAAATCATTTCTTCTCACTTGTAACCATGGATACCACATTTTGTCCTCTGTTTTGTTTCTCCTCTTCATCATATTTGACTCTTTGGTCCTGGTGTCCATGGTGACATACTCCATAAAATAAATAGCTCTTAAAAATAGTTTGTTTCTTGAGGTTCTTCAAATTGTGGCTTTAGTGTGCTATCTTAATGTAACAGAATAGCAGATCCCTATTTTTTCCCCTTTACTTATTATCAGGAAACTTTAATGGCTTAATTGGATACCTATTCCATTTGTGAAATCTTAGTACCAATCATTGCTCATCTTCCTTTAATCATTTTTGGGGAACAGATGCCATACACTGAACATCAGTTACCTTCTTTGATGCTTGAATAGATCTTGAATTTCATTCTGAATCTCATACTTTGTTCTGTGTTCTGCCCAAACCTTTATGAGGCAAACTCTGTGGTTTCCTAAGATGAATTGGATGAATTGGATTGATGTACTATTGAAGTATATACAAATTTGTATGTCTTTCGGCCTTCAGTGCAATAATTATACATGTGGTGGCAGAGAGACAATGTTCTCAATTTCTGTTGGCCAGCTCTGTATGCTATTTCTGGAATGGACCTAGAATTTAAATCATTCCTGTTCTAGCAGATCTCTATAATTTTGAATGGGATTTTGGTTTTGGATATAATTTAACTGTATGCCTAAGGAGATAACAAGGAAACACTGTATTTTATAGCTGTGCAAACTAACACATGATATGCCCATGGTGCCTTTTGAAAATTCCAAGTTACTTATTTATCAATAATATGTTTTCTTAATTTCCAGTTGTAATATCATCTTCCCACTGGAAGTGTCCACATCATATACTTATTATGAAAGTTAATTTCTGACCAAATTCAGATATAATGCCAATTTGATTACAGCTCCGTAATCTAAGGCCAAATTTATAACAAATAAACTAATCAAAAATACGGTTGGGCATCAGGATGTTTAGTTAAAATTAAACAAGCCTAATTGGCCATGAATCCAGTGCTGTTGCAATGTCTTTATCCTTTTAAATGGCAACAGGATCATTCTAGAATAAAACCATCAATTTGCATAGCTCTAGTTGGCTATTTTAGCAGACCAAGAATAGAAACCTTATTTTTGTTTAGCTCACTAATGAATCATGGTTACGCTAACTCAATATATTTTGCCCAACACTGGCATTAGTTGGAGTAACAAGCAGCCATTCACACACAAACACATGCAGATATAAATATACTATTGATGAAACTAGGCATATGACACAGCATCTCTTACAGTCTATCCATAATATTCTGCATTAGCTGCCATAAGGCTGGAAATATGGGTAGTAATCAAAAATAGGACGTTCTGGCCCATAGACAGTAATAAAAGTTTGATTGTCCAAAAATAGGAGTAGGAATGCCATTCAATAGCTTATAAATCTTCTCTTCATGATGTCTGGGCTCCATCATTAGGTTTCTTTGTGTCCTTATAGGGATGCTGAACCCACATTCTCATCTGCTTCATCATTGCAAACAATACTACTCCCTGGCAGTATACTTTGCCTTTCTCAATAATCTCTTCCATTTTCAGAAACAACCACAGGGGGGGGGGAGGCCAATCCAGTCCAAAATCATGAGGGTCTGTATAGCAGAAGGAATGGAAATATTCTCAGATATATTGCAATCAAAAGATTGTCAATGGTTACTGAGAGGAACAAGGATGAGCAGTTGAGTAGTCTAAGCAAAAGCACAAACATGATATAACAAGCTAATTGCTGAATTTCCAAAGCATAGCCAATGAGTTAAGAATGGCAGTAAGATTTGTTGCCACTCTAAGCTCAGATCTAATTGGTAAAGGGTTATATGCAGTTGATTTGTAACTTGGGCTAAAGCAGGTTAGAATTTTAAGGCTTAGTACCAGGAAAAGAATTGGAAATAGAGGGGCCTGAAAATTCCTCATTTTTTAAAAGCATCTCATCAAATAGAATTACATCCCCTGCGGTGCTCTCTGATTTGGAGAAGGCTAGGGATCAGATCAAGATTCTGGTGCTTGTTAGATCCTCAACTGAGTTTAAAATCCAAGACATATTAACTTGAACAAACTTTGAAAAATAATAAATACAAATTTGTATTTATTGAATACAAATATTTAATAAAATTAGTAGAAGCCACAAATCCTGAGTGTGTACTGATTTGTATTGAGAAATCCAGGCCTAAACGAAGTAAATTAAGTGTACCCCAGTTAACCTGATATCAAGAATATAAGCCATATGACTGATTTTTATTTATTAGGCTGGTAATTTTTAAGCATAGCCACCTTATTATTACAATAAGGAAAAAGTTTGTATTCAAAAGAAGCAACCTTTATATCACTTATGTGAAAAGATGTTGTAATTTGTATCTCTAATATTTCTAATTATTAGTTGGCCCTTTGAGATGGAGCAAGGATTCCAGGAATGCCATTTTATTATTGTAGAGTAGTATAACAGAATCTTGATTCTTGAAATAATCTTACACCAAATAGAATCAAGCCAGAATTATTTTGGATTTCTCCAGTTTCTCAAAGCAGAAGGTTCATAGATTAGCACTTGATAAAGTGATAGTGAACGCCTTGGAAAAATAGAATTCAAATGTTGTGATATGTTTCTACCTACAAAGAATCATGCAGGCAATTTTTTTTTTTACTTGTAACGCTCAATAAAGGTGAAAGTTTCACTTTAAAAAGCAGGACAAGAAAGAGCATTAACTGATTTGGACTTCGATGTTGAAGATGAGTCCTGAAAATACTATGGATAGCCAAACAAAGGATCATAGAACAAATCAGATAGAGTACTTATTTGAAGCACAAATGACTGGCTTAAATTATCCTACTTTGGACACATTATGTAAGGACCTAGCTCTCTGGAGAAGATGGTGTTCCTAGGAAAGGTGGAGCAAAAAGTGGAAAGAAAGACAAGAAAAGGATGACCATCAGCAATGTGAATGGACTATGTTACAGCAGTAATGGATTCCTAGGAATTCTGATATAATTCTGTGCAGAAATTATTTTAGACCATCTCCAGTTGAATTTAAAGTAAAATAAAACAGGAAATATAGCAAATGGATATCCAAAAAAATTTCCATTGATGGAGCAGACTATAGCTTGGATTCAAAAACTGATTAAATCCAGAGCCACTGGAAGATTAATTAGACTTTGCTACAATTCTCTCAAGTTATAAGAAAGTTAGAGTTTAGAATTGAACATTCCTGGTTAGACTAATAAATGTACAGAAGTGTTAAAGTTTATTCAGCAGGAAACTTGTTTAATTTAAATTGGATCTTTATTTTACAGGTTTGGGGTTATATCAGTAATAGACTCCAAAAATAAGGGAAAAACATCTTTTGAATTCACAGAAACATGTAGGGTCTCTCACTGATACCTTCAGATATTATTTTTAAGAAGTATGAGGATTAAAATTCAATATGTTTATATGTCCCATTCCCCAATAAATCATCAGCAGTTAGGATATCTATCATCTGTCTGTCTGTCTGTCTGTCTGTCTGTCTGTCTGTCTGTCTGTCTGTCTATCTATCTATCTATCTATCTATCTATCTATCTATCTATCTATCTAACATCTATCTATCTATCTGTCTGTCTGTCTGTCTGTCTGTATGTATGTATGTATGTATGTATGTATGTATGTATGTATGTATGTATGTATGTAGTTCAAACTGGAAGAAATACTAAATAATATTTCAACAAGATATTTAAATGCCACTATTATTATCCATGTGACCTTAAAGCAAGAATGAGGAAAGCTGAGCAAGGATCTGAGTCTAGATCTTGAATTTTCTTCAGCTCATGAGCAGAATTCCTTAGACAAGTTGGAAAATGATTGTGGATAATGTCCAGTCTATTTCCATACTCTCAGTCACTCCCTATATTCAGATCAGACTAGAGCAAGCATCCATACCATTCAGTTCAGTTAGTGATAGTATAGCTTGATGTTTATTAAACATCAAATATCAAATAGTTAATTGACAAAAAGTGCCAGAGGGCAAGCAAATGAAGTGTGCGAGAGAAAGAGAGAGAGACATAAAACACTAGCAATAATTTATATTACCCATTTATCTATATCTCAGTATATATTAAAAATCAGATAAATTTTTAGGGCCCTTGGGAATGATATTGTTCCAGTCTTAACCCTTCTATGTATATAAAAGTACAGTAGCAGAATAGAGTTGGAAAGGGAATCTCTCTTTGTTCCCCATTATAAAGAAAACAATTTGTTGATGTATATAATTCATTCAACGTGATAAAATAATAATGGTGTCAGGATGAAATCCCTTTCTTTTGTACTATAAATTTGATCTAAAATGACTAAATGGGGATGATATTTGGGGGAAAAAACCAGTGAAGTAGATTATATTTTTATTCAAATTCTTTATTCACAGTAATTCTCTTTAATATTAAAGACATGGTAGGGAGTGATAATTTCCTTCTTACAGTGTTAGATCAATTATCATACCAAAAAAGGCATCCTCTAGAGAACTTGTGAATTGTTAGCTTCCAAGAAGGGAAAAACACATAAATGGTCACTACAGAGAAAGCAAAAACTGGCTGATATCCTCAGGAGCCCTTATAGAATGCAAATCTATTTGCATGTCTTTACATGTCTTATAGAATGCAAATCTATTTACATGTCTTTACATGTCTTGTAGAATGCAAATCTATACAGGCTAGAACTGAAGATGTAGACAGAGTAGCTGCCTATCAACTGCAGTTTCTTTCATGAGGCCACTCACACCTTCTTTGAGAATGCAAACAATGCAAAAAGAAACTCCAATAGGAAACTGATTGTGAGAAGAAAAAGAAATCTATGGAATCTATTCAAGTGCTGAATATAAATTGCACCCAAAGATTATACAATCTCTTGAAATCACAGAAATTTTATTATTAAAAGAATATGTAAAACAAAATAAGTATTTATTGAAAAGATGACCAGAGGTTCTAGGAAATTATTGAATCCAATTCTAAAATAAACAGTTTGGAAATACTATTCTTCTTTATGATTCTCTAACATATGAAAATCAATAATCTTTAGATCTTTCTAATCTATCTAGTAACTGCCTTAGTGGTGCAAGAAACAATTGGGATTTAAAAGCTTCCTAAAGCCCAAGATGAAGTTATGATTCCTTTAGAAATGTAGGAACAGAATCCAGAATGGTAAATTACTTGATCAGAGAAATCAGACAGGAATTGTTAGGAGCTATTACAATAATTTAACAAATTAATATTATTGTTGTTGTTGTTGATGATGATGATGATGATCTTCGATTCATAGTCTGGGACTGGTAAAAACTTAAAAGTTCAAGTCCTAACCAAGGACCTAAGAGTTGTTATTGTTATTATTATTATATGGTGGTGGTGGTGGTCACACTGCCAGTCAGATGTTTAGAATGGATTTCACACGTTTATCCACTTGCCAAGTATTATTATGGTTGGTTGCACAGTCAATCAGATGTTTAGATTGGATTTGGCATTTTTATCCACCTGTTGAACCCTTCCAAAGGACCTGGGATAGGCAGATGGTGTTAAAGATATTGTCGCAGGATGTACAGTAAGTTGTTCTGAGTAAAGCTGCCTTTTGCAATAGATGGATGATTTTGTCAATGTTGATGGTGTTAAAGTGATGCTTCTGTTGTTTGAGGATTGTACCCTAGGCACTATTGCACTATTGGTACTTACTTTGCTTTCTTTTGCCACAGCCTTGTTTCTATTTGCATCTCTCTCTCTCTCTCTCTCTCTCTCTCTCTCACAGACACACACACACAGACACACAGACACAGACACACACACACAGACACACACGCACGTCTTTCAGATATGTGGACCAACTCCCAGAATATCCCAGACAACAAATATTAATTTGCTCAGGTTGAGAAACACTGGTCTAGACTATAAGTTTGCTTACAGAGGAAATTCTCTTGTGCAGAAAATGGCAAGATGGCATTCTGCAGTTTTTGACAGCAGAAACTTTGGTGTAGTTACAAAACTTAGTCTTTCAAAAGAATTATAAGGTCCTTTAGGTAGATAGATTATGTTCTTGATTAAAGGTATAACAATACTATTCCATATTACTTTTTCTTATGAAAAGAAATCATTTCAGATCTTTTAACATAAATTGTGGCAAAACAGGCCTACACCAAACTTATCACATTTCACAAGCTTTGCTAGATGTTTTGAATACAGTTCTTATTGGGTTATTATCTACTGGCAGTTTGAGATTCAATTCAGTAAAATATTTGATCATTGGATATAATGAAGAACTATCAAAATGCCTGAAGCTGCTTCATTTAGGGACATAATGGAATGAAAATAGCAGGGATGATAGACCTTTTAGAGGACATTAACCCTGAGAAGTTTTGGCCAGATACCTTCAAAGGTTTTACTGCAATAAAGTTTGAAATATTATCCCTGTGCCTTTTCTAAAGCAGAAACAGCGAGGTTGAGAACAAGGTAGTAGAAAAATCTCCAAATTGTCCTCCCCCCCCAAAAGGTTTTAGAGAAACAATTCTTGAACCATTTTAAAATCTATCTTACTCAAATTAAAAACAAAACTTTTAAAAATGATATTACTATACAAAGAAATATCCTCCATCTTCTGAGTAGTTGTTTTTCTAGACTAGCAAGCATGACAGACAGAGATAACAGATAATTTGGAGGAGGAAGAAAAATATGTTTAAAAAATAGGAGTAGAATAAGTCTGAATTTCTCTTTCTCTATTTTTTCTAAGTGGTCCTGCCAGAACAAGTCCAATAGAACAGGAGATAGAAACAGCAGAAGAACATTCCCTCAAGTACTCTGACAAGCAGACTTTATAAAATCAATATTATATTGGCCTCATCTCATCTCTGTCTGTATATGTCTGTATGCATTATTTAATCTAATTTTAAATTTTCCCAACTCCTTGACAAGTTTGGGTGCCTTACAAATAAAACAGAAATAATACACATAAAAAGAGAATGCCACAAAAGAGCAATAGCCAATCTTAATCCAGACCAAACAAAACACAACTATTCTACTGCAAGGCCTCCCCTTAAGGAAAACAGCCAGGTTTTTAAAAGTTTCCAAAATATAAGGGTGGAATTCACACAATTGTCTGGGGTGATATCAGAGGGCAGGCATTACAATGGTTCAGGAAAGGATGCAACTGGAGAAGTAGATATACCTGTGGAAAAACTCTCATGGTCAAAAGCCCTCTATGAGCAGGAACAGAGAGTCCAAGAGGATCCCAGATACCATGTAAGATTCAGTTAGAAAAGTGCTATCCGCTGAGAGTTAATGATGAAATTTCCCCAGAATTGGGGAAACCGAGTAGATACAGCCATTCAGTCTTGTCAGCAAGGATTCTGAATCTGTTCCTCCCTCTCCAGACCTTATAGGCATTGGCCTAGGGCTCTGACAGCATTGCTTGAATGGTTGGGTGAAGCTGTACAACTGGGCATCATCTGTATACTGATGGTATCTCACCCCAAGCCAATGGATGACCAGTAATTTCATGTAGTAATTAAATAGAAGAGGAAATGACATTGCACTCTGCAGTACCCCATAAGTAAGAAGCTATGGACACAATCTTTCCCTACTTCCAATACCAATTTGAACTAACAATTGAGAAAGGAGGAAAAAAAACACTATTAAATGCTGCATCCGACCTAAATTATTGAAGCCAAATCAAAAGGATAAGGTAGCTGATGGTTCTGAAAGCTGCTGACAGATCAAGGAACACAAAGAAGGATGATACACTCCCAGCTCAGCTCTTCCACAGGTCACCAGTGAGCATGATTAATGCAGCTTAAATCTTACCTTAGGGGAATCTTATCTTATGAGAAATTGGTTATTATATCTCCAGGACCTTTGGATTCAATGGTGAATTCTTGAAGACAGGGTGCAACACAACCTTCTTAATTTTCCAGGACTTCCGATAACAGTAGGCCATCTCTTCTTATGCTTCATCTTCTGGAGCTCCTCTGAGAACCAATATATGCCCTCTATGATCAGCAAAGGGGGAGAGGACATTTTGGTCTAATTATTCATCATCTGCATATTCCAGACTGTGATCAAGGCCTCAAGCAAGCTGTCCATAAGACTCACATAGAAAGCATAAAGCTCCCTCCAGAACCTAGCCAGGTTCACCATTCACCAATCCAACTGGCCTATTTGTCTGTGAGGTAGGATGGCACCAGCAAGTTAAAAAGCTATCATAAAATGATTTGGCTATGGCAACAGAATTAGCAGTAATGTCCTCCAAAACCAAAATCATGTAAATTTACTGGTGCAAAAAGGAGTGGAGAAATTAATTTACTCTAAGAGGCACCACTTGACAAGTCAGGGATCAGGTAGTAAGAGAGGTCTAGCCCAATCCCTTAACAGTTATTTTAATGTAATTTGGTATGTACCAGTTTCTGCATAGAGAAATGCAGTAGGTATAGCATTTGTTCTCTTTAATATAATTCTGAAAAGCTTATTTTAATAGAATTCCATACGTAAGAATTAGAAATTCCACATAATTCTTCTGCTTGCAAAAAGTAAGTAAGTAACTTGGATTTTTAGGAGAGTTAGAATTGGGATAGTTGTTGGCCACTTGTAAATTGGTCATCCATCATATAGTAAATTGAAATCCCAAAGAACCAGTAGCCTTTGACACTCAACCAGCAACTAAGCAATGGAATTCAGCAGCTCAGGAAGATGATATGCAGCAGGGAGGGTAGTACAAGAGGAACAGTCCCATCTGTTTCCTTGAGCCCAACTTCAGCCAGAGAGTATTACACCTGGTTATCTATGGCACCATGGACCAGTTTCTGAAGAAAAATTGTCTTCCACAGACTGGGAGAAGTGTATAGTTTCACATGCAACTTAGAGCCCACACATGTGCAGATAAAGCTTTACTCTCTTGCCTGCTGCTTATGTTGGGGACCCCTGATCTATGGGGTAGAGTCTCTGTTAAAGCCCATAACATCTTTTGGAATGTCATCACCCTCCTCCAGAGTTGTGACTGGTGATAAATCTGAAATCCAGGTAAGCACATTTCTGAGAGGAACCCTTTCACTCCTAGCCCATTCTGATCTTAGTGATATAAGCCAGATTAGCTGTTTCATCCATTATTAAGTTGTGGATGAGAATAGATTTATAATAGACTAACCTGGTATATAACAGTGGCAGTCAGAACCTGGGGTACCAAGATCTAGTCATCTGCTTTGAGGGTAGATCCTGTAGTGGACAGTGGAAATGAGCCTAACCTATAGTGTTTCAGCCAGCCTTTGTGATGTTGTGGATAACCTCACTGACCTCATTAAGCAAGCCAGCAGGCCAACCAATAGTTGAGGACCCTGCCCAGTCTTTCTAACTGCAGTCAGCATCAGGAGCCAAGCTACATCCAATCCCAAGACTCTTTCCTTACCACCCAGCAGCATAACAAATACCAGTTTAGCCTCCACAGTCCCTCTGCAGTCCACCTCAGGCGACTTCCAGGTCACCAGCAATGACCAGGCTCCAAGGACTCCAGGGGCTCTGCAAGGGCTGGTATGTGCAATACCTGACTTCTGTCAACAATAGCCTCCTTACATAGCCACACAGAAAACAAAAAATTGAACACAAAAAAATGCATGCACACAATCTCAGTCTCCTCAAACTACCTCAGTACCATTAAACCTACCTTTACTACTTAAAGCTCCTTCTTTGCCTAAATATAAAAAGAAATCTGCAACAGTCAGTAAGACTCTGCAAAGCCAAAAACTCTTATCAGATCCCTGAATTAACGTTAATTCTTTCCAAAGCAATTTGTGATTCCATATGACACATCTAACCGACTGAAAGTTTTAATCTAAAGAGTTGTTTTGATCAAAACAGCTGTCAGCCTCCACGCTGCCTGCTTGCTTCGGCTACTGCTCCACCTGATATTGTGCCCACATGACATCTGGGGGGCGCCGGGATTGGATGAATAGCCCGGGGGGTTATGAGGGGAGGGATCTGGGATTGTTTCTATATGCATTTACGCGCGTTTGTGACTCAGATCTTGCTTTCATTCTGTCGCTATCAGTTCTCATTCAGTAAAAGTACTCTTCTCTATCATTATGGAGTTGGGGGTTTTCTTTCCTGGATTTTGAATGGAAGCACACCTGACAACAGCTTTGAATTGAGTAATTCCTTAATACCTCTCATATCTCTCAGGTGATTCCATAAGCCAATTATTATTTATCAGGCCTTAAAAAACTAGTATAAAAACTTTAAGCAGAGCACTTGATCATTAGGAGATGCTGCCAAGCCACCAATTCATCTTTGACAATGTCCTTATTTGGATTCTTGACTTTCAGCTGTAAAAATTTTCGAGCCCTTCCTGAGAATTAGCAATATGGTATAAGAGAAGTATAAAGCCAGCCTGATTAATATGCCTGTATCTTGCTCCAAGAAATTGATTTGGATGATGTCAGTGTTTCCTTAACCCTGCTTCAAATGATCCAGTAATTTGTTATAATAAACATATAATTAACCCTAATTTATATCTACAATAACTACTCAGCTCTATGGGTTTTAGCAAATAATGCTGCTTCTTAAGCAAAGAGTTCTGGCAGGAATCAACCAGCTGAACATTGAAATTGCTCATCTGATTTAATTACATAGAGGAGATCAGAGACACCAACACTGACTTATATTAATTCAATCCAAAATAACAATATGAAATTCAGCATATTTGAATGTTAAAGGTCAGTTTGTGTATAATAATAATAATAAAACAGAACCAAATACTGTACCTTACTACTGCCTCTTTTCCTGGAGGGAAAAAAAAGTATACTGACTTTCAGAAACAATCTTATCTCACAGAACTAAAAGGGTTACTTTTTAACTTAGACCAGAGATTGGACATGATTAATTTTCCCAGAATGTTTCCCCACTGTCAAGAAAGAATTATTTAGCTCTTGAGAAAATGTAGAATATCAAGAAAAGGTGAAATAGGTAACCAGGTTCACCCCCTCAAGTGTTTTGGATTACAGCTTCCAAAATTATTAATCATTTACCATGTTTTGTGAGAATTGCTGCTCAAAATATCTAGATTATAATATGGGGAAAAAACTGAGCTCTTAATTATTTGTTTGGAAATGGTCTCACTCAGAAAATGAAGAGGGAGAAGTAGTGAGGTTAGTTATCCCATCTAACCCACTTGAATGGGGCACAAAATGTACAGGGACTCTGCAGTGCCAGTGCAGAGTTTACCTTAGAATGGTACTCCCCTCTCTCCCTCTCCCTCTCCTTCCCCCTCTCTCCTTCTCTCTGTCTCCTTCTCTCTGTCTCCTTCTCTCTCTCCTCTCCCTCCCTCTCCCTCCCTCTCTCTGTCAGGCGCTCTCTCCCTCTTCTCTCTCCTTCTCTCTCTCTCCTCTCCCTCTCCTTCTCTCCTCTCCCTTCTCCCTCTCTCTCCCCCTCTCCTCGAAGCGCAGATGGGGGTAGGGAAGAGAACCCTTGCTTATT
>QLTV01012198.1:8701046-8724797 GCA_003457575.1 Thermophis baileyi | reverse complement strand
TCTCTCTCTCTCTCTCTCTCTCTCTCTCTCTCTCTCTCTCTCTCTCTCTCTCTCTCTCTCTCACACACACACACACACACACACACACACACACACACACACACACCAGCGGTGGTTTGCTCCCAGTTCGGCCCGGTTCTGTGAACCTGCAGCGGCGGGAGGCTCCGCCCACCCGCCCGGGATGCTTCTGCGCATGTGCAGAAACATTGTGCGCGCGCATGAGTGTGCGCGCAAACCGGTAGCAATGGGTTTTAGAATCCACTACTCACACACACACACACACACACACACACACACACCAGAATATATAAAATTAGAGTTCTCTTCAAGCTAAGAATAAACTTCACATAGCCAGGATTCTAACTCTGAGCAAAGCATGAGCTTTGGATGTTGGCAATTCAAGAAAGCTTTTAAACAGGTGGATGTTTCTGATTCACTCTACTTTCAGCAAGTGGCAGTACCTGCCTGATTTTTTCAAGGTTTGAAAATTAAGCAGGAATATCAGTACTTGGCTGTTTCCTGATATTAATCCATTCATTTGTAGATTTGAGAAAGAACCAGAATAGTCATACTCCACTCAGTATCAAGGATGCAACTGTAGAGGTGGTCATCAGTATTAAGTATCTGGGGGTGCAGATAACTAACAATTTGAATTGGTCTCTCCACACGTCATCCTTAGTGATGCGTGCAAACCAGCGTCTGCATTTCCTGCTTCGGATGAGGAGACCTCCTTCTGTCCTGGCCACTTTTTACAGAGGCACAATTGAGAGCATTTTAACAAACTGCATCACTGTTTGGTTTGGTGGCAGCAGTGCCTCAGATAGAAAGTCCATACAGAGAGTGGTATGGACAGCCGAGAAGGTTATAGGAAGCTTGGTTCTCATTATTCAGGTACTGCTTATAAGCGCTATGTGCTTAGAGCTCAAAGCATTGTCAGAGAACCCACACCCACTTTAAGGTCTGTTTCTGTTGCTTCCCTCTGGGAGGAGGTTTCTAAGTATTTCTAGCAGGACTACCAAATTCTGTAACAGCTTTGTTCCCTATGCCATCCATCTCGCAAGATTAGTTTTTCTCACCATTTACATGTATACATCCAAACTAGACTGTATTGTTTCTGTGTGTCATATAATGTATGTGGGTATATGCATATTTATTTGTTTGTTTGTTTGTTCGTTCGTTCATTCATGTTTTTGTAGTGTATATTGGAGGTGGTGACCCTTTGAGAGCTGTTTGCAATGAAATTTCATTTTAATGTATGTCGATTAGTGTACAATAAAGTTATTCTAAGTCTACAGTAAGTCTTCTAAGTCTAAGTCTATTCAAGGCCATACAGAAAAGTTTGAAGAATACTGGTCATCATGCATTTATGATTTTTATGTATTGTTAGGGAGCTTTCAAATATAAATTTTCTCAGAACAACTGCACAAATTGAACCATAGATTAGTAAATGTGCTTTGGGAATAATCTATAACATTTTTTTAGTAATGTTGAAATGGTGAGAAGTACACAATAGCATTAGAAAACATATGCCAAATATGGAATGCCATACAAAACTTTAGACTAGGCAATCATCAAATTAAGCCTAGTGGTACAGGCATTTCGAGCAAGGATTATATTGAAAATCTTAAATATCTGTGTAGCTTTATGGGAACAGCTGATTATTAAGATACTAGATACCTAGTTCCCTGACAAATATCTTGTACCTTGGATGATTTACTTGATAATGGAATATTTAAATTCCTTTACTCCTTGACTCATCCTAACTTCATCAAATCTTCCATTCTTCTTCCATCTTTTGCTGTTACAGTTGTATCAATTACATGTAGTCTTGGAAGAAGAAAGGTTACATTCAAATTCTTGCAGCAGTTTGTTGCAGGTCCTCCTTTTTATAATGTGCTGTCTTAGATAGCCCTTGAGTCCTTTAATAGCTAAAGTGACTTTGGGTTATCTTGGGTCACTGAACAGATGGCTAAAATGAAATTACTAGGTTTTTACCTAGCTGTCTAACTTACATTTTTATCATCTATTGTATATATAATAAAACACTGAGCATTGAGACACCTGATGTTCCCCTAGATGTCTGTCATATATTTAAATTATATCTCCAGATTAAAATATACATATTCCACCTACCTTCTTGGACTCTTGCTTTAATATAGCAGATGATTAGATTCCAGCAGAACAGAAGCTAATTTGTGGGTTTAACAGAGACTTGGATTCACCACAGTCATAAAATCCTTTTCCGAAACACTAACCATACATTACTATTGCTATAAATCAACTGGCTTTTACTATTACTTCTCTGGTCTCTCTTTTTATTTAGTTCACTAATGACAATGCAGTATTTATTGCCATTTACCGTATTTTTCGGACTATAAGTCGCTTCGGACTATAAGACACACATTATCTTTAGAGGAGGAAAACAAGGGGAAAAAATCTGCCCGTTAGCCACGACCCATTCGCCGCGGCCCATTCACCATGGACCGTTTGCTGCCATGGCCCATTCGCCATGGCCTGTTCGCCACGGTCTGTTCGCTGGCGATTGGGCCACAGCAAACGGGCCACAGCAAATGGGCTGCGGTGGTGATAGGCAGTGATAGGACAGATGATAGGCGGCGCACCAACCCCCCCTCCCCACCCCCACCACAATATTCACTCTATAAGACACACAGACATTTCCACCCACTTTTTTGGGTGGGGGGAGTGCATCTTATAGTCCGAAAAATACGGTAATTGGTCACTGTTTTGGAAACAAGATACTATTCTTAATTACTTAAAAGGAAGGCTGAAAAAGTTACACAAGTTTGCTTAAATATCTTCTGCTTGAGCATAGGGTTAGACTAGAAGACCTCCAAGATCCCTTGCAATTCTGTTATTCTGTTAATGGGAAGAGTTTTACTAGAGTGATCTAGTCTTTCTCAGCCTGATCAGAGATCAAGGCATGAGTACAAATGTATAAGTTCGACCAATGCTGTCTTGTTATTGTAACCCACCTGGACCCCTTACTGAAAAGAATCTAGATAACCCACTTCACCCAAAGTCCTCTGAAGCTGATTGCCTGCCATCCTTCTAACAACCTTCCCTTAAAAGGGAACTTTCAGATAAGATAAAAAATATCCTACATGGTCAAGTCCAAAGATAACTTTTTGACAAGGGCATGTACCATTGCTTCTTACAAGGCTGGTAGAACTATCCCCTCTCACAAAGAGACATTAAACACTACTTCGACATGTCATCACCCTGGAGGCCTGACCAACCAGGAGGAGTATTGAGCCAGGATCCTGTTGCCAGAGCTCCCAACAGCAAGGACCTTGTCCTCTTCCTCAGAATCAACCTCAGAATCAAGTAATGAGAGAGTTGAAAACCTCCCCAGATAATCAAGGTGAGACATACCTTGGTCGCTTCAAGGATCTGTTCAGCTACAGTCTGAGCAATGTTGAACAACTTCATCTGACAAATGCCAAGATCTTTCCTCACAGCAGCTCCATAAGGGCTCCTCTAGACTAGAAACTTGATCACCTGAATCAGGGCTACCAGCTGGCTCTCTGCAGATATAATAAAAGCAAAGATATATGTCCTAATGAAGGCTCAATTTGTGGTCAACTAATTTCGCTCTTCATCTTTCAACACTGCACTCTAGGAATCACTTGTGTTTCTTCATCTCTCAGCGCTCCTTGGTAAACCAAATAGCTGTATGAGATCTATGACCACAGAGAGTCTGCACAGAAGCAATCTGGTCCAAGGCCCAGTCTTGTGTTCATTTCAAGTTACAACCAAGGCCTCAGCTAAACCATGCCCCAGATCTTTGGGGAAGAACCCAAAGTTCCATTTGAAGTACACTGGGTCCATCAAGTGCCATTTTAATATGGCCAAACAAGTATCAGTTGATCTTATGAGGCAAAACATTACCCTGCAATATTTTTTTTAAAAAATACAAAAAGTAGTACAAGTATCTGAAGTGTTTGGGTTTTTTTTTTAAATTCTGAAAAGGTTTTCTTTGTCATAAACTAAACCAAGGTTTTCTAACATGGTTTCTTCAACATGTATTTAAGTCTCACCTATTACTATGAATTGTGGTCATTTTTTTTGTCTTTTAATGACCCTGTAATCCCTTGCGTCAGGGTGGAGTTGCGGCAACTGAATGGAGCTGAGTGTTTACTGGCCGGATGCTCTTCCTGTCACCAATGCGGAGTTCGCAGCAGATATAATCTCATTGTGAATTGTTAACCATGGTCATACTAGCCGGAAATTCTGAGAATTGAGATCTACACATCTCAAGGTTGGGAAAGGTTGGTTAAAATCTAGAAATATAATTCCAGGTATCTAAAGTTATCTTCATTATACATTTAAGTCACTTATGCCAGGTTTTTAAAATTATATTGCAGGCATATGAAATGTCATGCCTGTATTAATGATGAGAGCTTACATTTTATTTATCAAATTTATATGCCACTCATATAGCAACTGGAGTTACACTAACAACCAAAATGAAACAAAATGGTTTTACAATTTATTCAATCACACCAATAGTAGGGCAATGAGATGTAGCCTGCAAATCTCTAAACATCCATTAGATGGCAGCACAGAGTTAGTATTTACATATCTCCACAAAGTGATAACTACAGTCATTGAAAAGATTTCCCTTGAAATGCTGTTCTCTTCAAAATGTATCTACTTTTTATGTGGCATCCTGAAACAGCTTTAGCTTTTGATATTGACCAGCAATATGGCCATTCCCCACATGTAACTTACTTAGAGACTTTGGATATTCAAATGAAAAATAGATTAAAAATGAAGCAGTAAGTGAAGAAAACTCCTTTAAAACTTGGAAAATGAACAAAGAAGTATTTCCTCAAAGTGGAAGACAATATATATAATACAAACAACAAATTCTGCCCTCAGTTGTAAAGTTATTGGCTATTAATCATCTGAAAATGAAATTGTTTTATTTGGATAGATGAGAAATCCAGGAATTTTATGTAGCCTTTTGATGAAGTTGATTTTAAAAATCACATTTCATCATTTGTACAGAGCATTTGAATTAAAATTAAATTAAAATTAAGTTTAGCCCCTAGAAATCAATACCCTGACAATGACAAGACAGTAAAGCATTCACCGAGCATGACATTCTAGGGAGATATTCCAAATTTGAGAGACTAACTACAGCTTCAGTATGGATCAGGGCCTTCAAAGATGAACTTAGTGCAGAATTAGAAATATTCTGAGAAAACTTTGTATATAATACCAGCATTTTAAATTGGTATAGGCAATGACTTAACTCCACTGAAGATGAAGATATATTAGTATTAAGGAATCATAATGTCTATTTGACAATTCAGTTGACATATTTGATATTTGGTGAAGTTACCAACAGCTTCTCCCCTCCCCCCCCAAATACTCTTAATTGGATCAATGGTAAATAATGTGTGTGGAAACACCAAAAAATATTAATTGACCAGTCAATTAAAATTAAAATGAGTTAAATTCAGTCAAAAGGCACTCCTTCATGCAAATATTAACTCCACCCATTCATTTCTTTAGTGGTATTATTAAACTCATTTTGCATACACAGAGAACCAAGAAAAAGTAAAGAGAAAGAGTAGCAGAAAAAGAAGTATCTCCTTTAGAGAGATGCAAGGCACACTGCAAGGCTTTGTAGCATGAAATTCACTTTCCAAAACTGATTAGCTATAGTGTCTATGCCATGCCTAGTGATAGTACTAGTGACATCATGAAGACTTTCCAATAAGACTCTGGTTAAAGAATTCACAGGGCACTCTACATTCCCTGAATAAATAAATTAATCAATCAATTAATTAATTAACAATTAATCAGTGGAACAGCTTGCCTCCAGAAGTTGTGGGTGCTCCAGCACTGGACGTTTTTAAGAAGATGTTGGATAACCATTTGTCTGAAGTTTCCTAAGTTCCATTTGTTTCCTAAGTTTCCTAAGTAACCATTTGTCTGAAGTTTCCTAAGTTCCTAAGTTTCCTAACCATTTGTCTGAAGTTTCCCTAAGTTTCCTTAGGGTTTCCTGCCTAAGCAGGGGGTTGGACTAGAAGACCTCCAAGGTCCCTTCCAACTCTGTTATTTCTATTTCTATTTCTAAAATGAGGCTTTAGTAATTCCAAAACTGCAACTTTTGACTAAGTTACAAGTTGGTAAGAAAATATATTTGGGTTAATGGTTGATTGGGTCAAGTAAGAATGTGGCCTTTTAAGCTTACCCAAAAGAGAACAGACTAATGTTATCTTGTTGACAAGTTAGTTTTTCCTAAAACTAGAGAAAGGAACAAGGGATTTAGCTATCTTTAATTAGATGCTGATTAATAGGAAAAATTTATGAAATGAATGGTGATGGTTACTCTGAGGGAACATGATCATGCAATGCTCAGAATCCTTAATATTAAAGAAACAAAAGCTATGTTAGGCAAGCATACTCCTTGGAATCCAAGGAACTGATTTTAAAAAGTAGAAACAATAATTAGAATTTCATGGAAGCAAAGAAAGTAACAGGAAGAAAAATTAAGTTACTAAAAGCATTATATCAAACAATCCCAATGAGTAGAACCTAACAGAGGAAACATGTGGCTGCAGAAGAAGTTCAGTGACAACTGACTATCAAAATAACACATGACTAAAATAATAGAAGTAGGACTTACCACTAAGGAAATGTTCAGACAAATAGTCAGGAATTGTAACAGCCAAGAACATTAACATGATGGAAGAACAAAGGATGAAAAATATTTAAAGCAATTGAAATTCTTATTGATCATGACAAGATACTAATAGGTGATGCCCCACCCTCAAAAAAGAAAAAAATCATGAACTTTTATTTTGGTTTATTCTTTACTCAGAAAAGGGCTAGGGTCCCATCAAACAAGTATGATGAGCAGACAAAACTGTAGCTTGAGGATGATAGAGATGTGATGAAAGAACTCTTTAAACATTATCAGTGATTCACTTTGGGTCCAAATGAATTTCATTATGTAGCACTGAAATGCTGAAAATGTTGACAGCTCATCAGTTCCTGATTAGTAATTTGGGCTACAATGCCACCTCTACTAGGGAGATCTCAAATGAGAAATGAAGCCATCAATGAATGTTGAACATACTTACCAAACTAGAGAGGAACATCAAGTAGGGCCCACTAGTCTTCATCCTAGATCTTGCACTCTTCAATATTTTTATTAGTGACTTGAAGGAGAGAGGTGGAACAGGGAAGTTTATTAAATTTGTAGATGACAAAAACTGGGTAGAATTGCCCACAATTAAGGAATATATCTTGATATGTCAGAATATTATAAGACAATAGCAAATAAAATACAGAAGAGATAAACATGTATTTAGAAAAAAGGAATCAAAACTCACTGATGACTCACAGCTGACTCATCACAAGACTCTCACTTGACCCACCCACACTGAAGTCCTTATAAACAGAAGAACACTGACATTCCCTAAACTCTGCTGAAGATATTACCTAGCCTGGTAACGAAATGTTCAGAAACCAACCCACAAGCTTGGAGAACGAACCTTCACCCTCAATCAAATATCCAAGAAAGATGCATTGTACCTTGCTAGATATGTAGATGTGAAAAGATACTGTAGTTGGAGCAGATCACAAATGAAATTTATATAATTGCTGGGGGGGGAGGCAAATGTAAGTTTAGGTTGTATTAGTATAATCCATGATATTTTCCAGAATATGGGAAATACAGGAAGAAACATTTCAATTGTACTTTCTGCTAGTCATACTTGAATGTTGTGTCCAATTCTGGTCACCCCACTTTAAAAAGCACTCAGATCAAATCAGAACTGTTTCAATGAAATAATGGGAATATAAGAAATGCTTGACTAAGGAGGGTAGAAAAACACTCTTGATGTACCTGAAGTATTTTCATACACATGAGACTATGGCCTATTTTTCATTACACAAGAATGTGGAAATGTAATAATGGGTTTAAGTAGCAAGAAGGCACATTTCATTTAAACATCAAGAGAAGAGAATAAAAGCATTTTGACAGTGGAACCAATTCTTTAGAAAGATAATAAACTCTCTCTTTCCCCAGACTTCATTTTTTTTTTCTTCCCTGGTCACTTACAACATCTAGCATCAGCCAGTTATTACTGGAAGATATAAAGCCTCTCCTTGTTACTATGTAGACTCAACAATAATTCGATAACTCTAGAAGAGGCCATAAAACCCAGTGTGGAAATGAGCATATTCAAGAAGAAACTGGGTCGCCTGAGCTTTACAGTGGCTTAAACTGGATTCCTGCATTGAATAGGAGACTTGATTCAGAGACCTAAATGGGCCCTTCCAGCTAAACCTTTCATTCTTATGTTCCCCTGTAAGCTTAGTAAGAGAATTGTGCCTCTCTAGAAGACCATTAGATTCACAAAAATTACAGTTCTGAAGTGACAGTGAAAGGGATGCTGCAGCATGCAAAGAAACGTTCCCTCTTTCAACTCAGCTCTTCAAAAGGCACTCGCTTTATTTGACTTTAGGAACATCTCTCTGGTGATATCAAAATTGTTTCTCACTTTCTGAAATGCATTATAGGCGGCTGTTAACTCAGCTACCAAGATGGAATGTTGTTTTATCTTAGAATGTTAATTGCACCAAAAAGTTAAAATCTTGTCTGGATTTATATGTGCGTTGCTTTTAAAAATTGCTTGCATCTGTTGAATAGTTTCCTCTCAAAAAGAAAACCCACCAGTGTAAACATTCATAGAATCATAGAATTGGAAAGAAGCTGGTATTTCATCTAGTCCAGCTCTAATCCATGATCATCCAAGCTGTTTGAAGAACTCCAGTAGAAGAAAACTGGAGCATAGACCAGGCTAGAGTGAATGTGTTGTGTGAGTGGAAGGTACCACCTGAATCATAGATGTTGAATGCTTGATAGAAGCACTTAGTACTCAGGTTCTGTTCTCTTCCCTCCCTGCCCCAAAGGAATGTGTTAGTGAGGCGGAGATGGGCACTTTTGGCCTGGAAGTGGAAAGGCATGGGATTTAGGGGGCTGGTTCGTACTGAGCAGTAGAATGCGGTGACAGCATTGAAGTGGTGATGGACATTGGGAGATATGGTGGGTCACAGAAGTTGAGATGCTCTCAAAGAAGGCAGACTCAGTTAATGCAGCCCCTTATGCTCAACCCCAAGACTTGGTTTCTGGAGTTTGGGAGACACTGGATTCTGGTTGTTCCTGCTCAGGTGGTCTGTAATAAAGCTTACCTCATCCATTTTTAATGTTCTAATGAGGACTGACCCAATATACATTACAGAAACATGGTTGGATGCAAAAGGTTTTTTTCTTAGAAATACATGCCCTTCTGGGCTTTGAGTATGGCATTAGCCACCACTCTGGGATTGGGTGGGTATGTGGTTATTGTCATCTGGTGTAATGAAAAGAAGAAATAACCTTTCTTGAGGACCAGAAGAAGAAACCATAAATAAGACAATGGTAATAAAAAAGAAATCTGAGTCCAGGCCAGAAATGTAACCTGACCAGATGTCTCAAACAAAACCCTCCTTGTTCTTACAAAGATAAAGGAAGGAAGGAGGGAGAGCACATTCAGACTTTCAAGATTCTGTTACTGTAATCTTATAATAAAAGTAACAGTAGGATGCATGACTTTGCATTCCTTGCCACTGTGGCTGAGTTGGTGGTGAAGTTCCTTTGATTGATATTCTTGATGGATTGCAATCTGTCTTTTCTGGGCCTGGATTCAACAATGACTCAGTAGTTCATGCCCACCATGGCAACCATGAACCTGATCAAATTTATGTAATGGCCCAACTCACAGCATTGATCACATATTACATCTGCTTTTTTGACTAGGGATGGTGGCAGTTTGATCTAGGGTTGGGGAATATTTACATCCAGCCAGCAGCCTCAAAGGAGTCAGTGGTTCACACCCCTCTCAATAGGCCATCCTTAGACCTGATTGCATTGGACAACTTTTATCTAGTCTCCAACCTTACCTTTTCAGGGAAGGTTGTTGAAAGAGTGTCAGCTTATGAGCTTCAGAGCACCCTGACATTGTATCCTCCTAGCTGGATCTCTTGGAGTTGTTTAATATAATTAGCCAGGGTATTCTTCTGGACTTGGCTTAGTGGGGTGGTAATGTACTGTTTTACAGTGGTTCTCTTATTTCCTCCATGATTATTTCCAGGGTATTAGTAGAAAAGTGGAAATTCAAGATCTAATGTAGGATTCCTTAGGGCTCAGTTGTTTCACCCCTTCTATTTAATATTGACATATAGCTGCAGAGTGAGTTCATTCAGTAGCATGAGATGCAGTATGATGAACACATTGATGATATTCAGTTGTACATTTCTACCCTTCTGGATACATGATGCCATTCAAGCTCTTACCTAGGGCCTCGTGGGTATAAAGGTATGGTTGGTGAGGAATCAGTTGTGACTTAACCCTAGCAAGATAGAATGGCTCAGAGTTTTGGAATCGCCTGGATCTGGAAAATTGCCATTAACAGAGAAAATCTGAATGCAGTCATTCAACCAACTGTGGTTCTATCTAATACTAGCATAATCTATCCCATACTTTACCATTTTACTAAGAAACATTATACCATATCTTCCTCTTAAATTGATTAAGAATTAAGGAACATTATGCCATCCTTCCTCTTAGATAGATTAAGAATTATGATTCGACATTTGGATGTTGCCTATTCAGGGTTAGGGCATCTGCAAGGGAGGAGAGGGTCAAGGACATGAAAATAGCAGGTATTGATGATTGAATCTCAACCCCTTTTACATGTATGCGATGTGTGTGATGCAGTTTTCTCAGTTTGTATCCGTTTGTAGCTTGCCCTTTTTGCAAAATCTGGATACATCTATACCAAAATTCTTTATATAGGTGATTTCTTAGCCATCCTCCATAATTAACTGCTAACAACATAACAAGATCTTGCTATAATGTAACCAATTTTGAAATCTGAAATTTCACATTATTCTCATGATACAATCTTGTTTCCACAAGGCTTTTGTGGAAATTACTGACAGGGAAAACAGCTGGCTCTTGTAGAAGCAGATAATTGATGAGTGATTAGCTATGTATGAGAGTCAGGATCATAAAAAGTGCCTCAGAGCAAGAGTAGAGAAGTCAAACCTTCTGGTGTTAGAAACAGAAACTCCTAGGATTCTTCTAGTTGATCATGCTGGGTTGCTGGGAATTGTAAAGGTTCAACAACATCTGGAGGACCACAGATTTTTTTGCCCTTCTTATGGAGGCTTAGAGGAAATTATGCTAATTATACCACTAAGAAAAGAGCTGTAAAAGGAATGTATTTTTGCAGGGTTAATATTGTAATATTATTTTTTAGATGTGTATTAATGCAGAAATGGGATCGTTTAAGCTTATATGTGGACATTTGCAAAAATATGGACAGGAATAGTATTATCCACACTGATATTGTATTCAAATTCATTTTACTAAGTCTTGATAGATGGCATTATTTAACTGAAAGGACCTGGAATATTCCTACTCTGTCTGAACTTGATGATGATGATGTTATCCATTAAGTCAGGTCTGACTCTTGGTGATTCTATGGGCCAGGTCTTTCCATGTCTTTCGATCTTGCAATATTCCTTTGAGGTGTTCCATGCTCTGGTGTCAGTTTTGATGGTGTCCAGCCACCATGTTCTTTGGGTGCCTGGTTTCCTTTTACTGCTAATTCTTCCAAGCATAATTGCTTTCTCCAATGAATTCCCCCATATGAGATGGCCAAAATAAGTGAGACACAATTTTGTGATATTGCTGTCTGAACTTATTGGCAAAGAATCCCAAATGTTCTTATCATGTTCAAACACGTTTGCTTGAATCTCCCCTGAACACCACTCCATACACCACTTTCTCTTGTGGAGTTCCTCAGAGAACCAATATGTAACCTGCCATTGGCACACAGGGAGAGTCCACATAGCAGGGAAACCCAATCCCTCTGAAACAGAGCATGATCCATACATCACCTAAGGTGAAATGAACTAATAGCCCCTGTCATATATGAATATACTTGGTGCATGGTTTACAGTGGAGTAGGTAAAAAATTTCCTTCAAGTTTTTATTTTCTGATCGCTTTCAAGGACTGGTAAATGCATGTTTAAAATGCTTGGTTTATGCTTCTCTGTTTAGTTTATGATTTAACAAAACATGGCTTAGCACAATACAGGTAGACCTCAATTTATAATCACAATTGGGACCAGCATTTCCACTGCTAAGAGAGGGGGCTGTTAAGTAACACCTAATTTTATACCTTTCTTGCCATGGTTATTGAGCAAATCATTTCATTGTTAAGTGAATCATGTGGTCTTTAAGTGAATCCGGCTTCCTCATTGACTTTGTCAGAAGATGGCTGAGAAGGTTGCAAATGGTGATCACATGACCCCCGGATGCTGCAACCATAGTAAATACATGTCAGTTGCCAAGCACTCAAATTTAGATTACATGACTGTGTGGATCCTGAAATGGCTGCTAAGTGCAAAGACTGGTTGTAAATAATTTTCTTTTGTAGCATTATAATTTTGAATGCTCACTAAATGAATGGTTGTAAGTCGAGGACTACCTGTATATAAATCCATGCTACAGTACATTTTTTTTCATTTATAAGGTAGGTGGGGTGGAATAGCCAAGATTTCAGCCCTCTCATTTAAAGATAGATATATGTAAGAATCCACTGGAATACAAAGTATTCTATGACCACCAAGTGAGTTCAACAGGGTTTCCTGCCTAAGCAGGGGGTTGGACTAGAAGACCTCCAAGGTCCCTTCCAACTCTGTTATTCTGTTATTTAGTTGAGATATTAGGTTTAAAATGTTGCATCCTCAAACTGCAATACAGATTACCAGATATGGAAAATTAACAGATGTCTATCTGTCTGTCTCTCTGTCTCATCTATCTATCCATTCATCCATTCACACACTCAGCCACCCATCTATCTATCTATCTATCTATCTATCTATCTATCTATCTATCTATCTATCTATCTATCTATCTATCTATCTATCTATCTATCTATCTATCTATCTATCTATCATTTATCTTTTACTTTCCAACAAAATATTTTACAATAATTGCCATCATTCTTCACTGTATTCAGCAGGTCCATGTTGGTTTTTTTGTAGCTGTAGAGAACTTGTTTGACACTGCCTTCTTCTGACATGTTTTTCAACTTGCTAGACTATATCCCTGGTATTCTCTGGTGATTTCCCAACTAAATACTAGTCCACCTGAACCCTGATTATTTTCTGTAAAATTAAATCAGCTGTTCCCACCAGCTAAGGTATTTGGGGAGTTTAGATAATGGAAATGTTCTCTTTATGCATCCAAAGCAGGTAAACTTGATTCCCTAATGAACAGCTGCCCTTGAGCAAGATTTGAAAACATAAAATTTATTGTTTTTAGAATATTATTCTTGTACAGGAGGTACATAAGTATTTGTATTGTGAACTAAGGCAAACCACAAGCTTTGTGAAGATTCCATAAATTGATAACATGAACTAAAATGCATCATAAGTTGGAGGTTAAGTGCCTAAACAGCAACAAAAACAAGGAATAAAGTTGTAGTGAAGCATAAGAATGATTTCCTAATGCAGTAACAAACTGATCTGATTTGTACTTTTCTGACTCATATACAGGTCAGAACACAATTATCTTTTAGCTTTCACACTTTTTCAAGTATGTACTATACTTGTCAGGTCAAAAAACTACTTAAGATGTATATTTTAGGATAAAATATAAATGTAAACATGTATTTTCTTTGAAAAAAAAAGCATTTACAGTATTCAAATATGCAGATTTATATGAATTTTCATGAGCATTTATTTCTTTAAATGCAAATTAATAATTGGGGACAGAAGAAACAATTACGCAAACAAGCTTATGAGAAACTGCCATGGGCCAGAAACAGATTGTTCTACGTTCCCCTAGTGCAGGGCAGGGGTGGGTTCTAACTTACCTCGCTTCTGGTTCGCTTCCTCCCACGTGCGCATGCACAGTGCCAAAAAATCAAAAAAAAAAAAAAGAAAAAAAGAAAGCCAAAAGAAAGAGGGCGACGCATGCGCAGTGCCGGAAACTCGGCTTCTGCGCATGCGCAGAAGAAAAAAAATAAAAAAAATTCCCAAAAAATTTTTTTTTCAAAAAAAAAAAAATTCCAAAAAGAAGATGCGGCATCCACGGACTGGCACTGACCGAACCGGCTCCGTGATGTCACCAGCGGGTTGCTACCGGTTCGGGCGAACCGGTCTGAACCCGGAGGAACCCACCTCTGATGCAGGGTTCCCCAAACTTGGCAACTTTAAGACTTGTGGACTTCAGTTCCCAGAATTCTCCAGCCAGCTGAAACCTCTGCCCTAGTGAATCAAAGCCATTGGACTAGAAGGCTAATTCAAGAAACAGTTAAAGGGGACTCACTAATGGAAATTCAGTTAGCACAGCTAGATAATTCAAGGTTTTTTTAAAATTAGACTTGCTCTTTGTTTTAGGTCAGAATGTGAATCCATAGCTGCTTCATCTCTTTAGACTTAGAGAGTTTCCTCAGCATGTTATACGAAAAGAACCACGCAGCTGACCAAAAAAACAGAAATAAAAATGTATTTTTTGTCTGTCTGTCTTTCCATCCATCCATCCATCCAAATTATATCACTTCCATTTCCTGAAGAAAACTCAGGGTGATAAAAAAACAACACCACCAAAAGTAGGCAAAAACAAATCTTTTTTATTTAAATCAACCAATCTTATGCACTCATGCCAGAGCATCCATCACTAAGTTTTCAGCCTCAATGCCTAGAGAAAGAGCTAGGTCTTCACAGTCTTCCAGAAGGCCAATAGAGATGGGGTTGTTTGTATCTTGAAGGTGCAGGTATGCATCATGACCGAGAAGGAACACTTGTGGCTCACCAGGCAACACTGTTTAACTGAGAGTACCAGAGCATTCCTAAATCTGATGGGGCAGGCAGAATCCACTGGAGAGAGAGAATCCAACAAGTAACCTGGTCTTACATCATGTTGGGTTTTAAAAGTGACAACCAGCATCTTGAATTGCACTGAGAAGCTTATTGGGAGCCAGTGTGGCTCATGTAGCAGTGGTCAATAGGAGTCGAAAAGAACTTGATGGCACATAATCAATCAAAACTATATCTTATCAACTTGCGTCCTTGAATCCCTCCTTGAAAGTGTTCTAATTTCAATAACAATCTGGGAGAATCCTGACACATCATTATACCCATTTGTGTTACATATTATTTTTCTACAGTTATTGTCTCTAATGTAACATGCTGTACTGATATAAGCAGGGCTGTTCTGAGTTATGAATCCTCAAATTCAGAAAGTTGCAGATGTGTAATCTGGTTCAGGAAATGTTAATTGTGCTAAGTTCACATTCAAATACGACCTGAAGTATTTTTTTTCTCAATCTTTTAAAGGTCAGCCTTTAAGGAGGGGAGGGAGGAAGATTTGAAAAAAAAAATCAAAACATAGCTGGGCAAATTTCAGACAGAGGCACTCCTCTATTTTGGCAAAGCTGGCTGGGGAATTCTGGGAGTTAAAGTCCACCAGGCTTAAAGTTGCCAAGGTTGGAGACCCTTGCTCTAGTTCACCTCCATCTCCGGCTTCTTTCACCCTCCATTCTCAATTCTCTCACCTTCCTTGGAGTCCTGAACCTCCTGCTGTTCTGCCTTTTTTCCCCCCAGGAAGCTGTGGTTCAGGGGTGGGTTCTAACTTACCTCACTGCCGGTTCGCTTCCTCCCGCGTCGCGTGGGTCGCCTCGTGGGCGTGCGCATGCACAGTGCCAAAAAAGTCAAAAAAATAATAATTTTTTAAAAAGCCAAAAACAAGATGGTGGCCGCATGCACAGTGCCGGAAACTCGGCTTCTGCACATGCTCAGAAGAAAAAATAAAATAAAAATAAAAATTCAAAAAAAAAATTCAAAAAAAAAGAAAAAAAGAAAGAAAGCCGAAAACAAGATGGCGACCGCATGCACAGTGCTGGAAACTGGGCTTCTGCACATGCTCAGAAGAAAAAAATTCAAAAAAATTCAAAAAAAATTCAAAAAAAATTCAAAAAAAGATGGCGGCCCCCATGGACCGGCACCGACCGATCCAGTTCGGTGATGTCATCGTGACATCACCAGCGGGCCGCTACCAGTTCGGGAGAACTGGTCTGAACTGGGAGGAACCCACCCCTGCTGTGGTTCCAAGATTTATCTTCCTCTCACATGGAAGACTGTTCACCTATGCCCAAAAATACTCCTTCTCTCCCTTTCTCTAATGGTGGTTTCTAAGCAGGCAGAGTCTGAAGTTACCTCTTTTTTCTGATCTTAGTCATATCAATCCTCTGCATGACATGGCTCTCTGACTCTCAACAAGGGCATTGTATTTCTTAAAATATGGCAGTTTATCAGCCATTTCCTCCTCCATCATCATTCCTTTTACTTCCAACCTTGTCTTCCCCCCCCCCCGTCCAACCATCTGTTCCCCAACTTGACATCTTCTCTGTCACCATCCAACTTGTGTTTATCTCTCATCTTCCAATTTTCTTCTGCTTCTGCTTCTAACGTCTAACATTCCTGCTACCAGTTCCTTTCCTGTAGATATTCTCTTCACTTTCCCTCAATCTCTGTATTGTACCTCCAGCTTCTTTTCATTTCAACTTCTTCCTCTTTCTGCTTCTACTGTTACTGCATCCCACTCCCTTCCAAAGAACCATACCCTAACTCATTAGTCTCAGCACTCACCATCTTTCCTAAGCCACTCTCTACTCATAGCATGAAAATTCTCTACTAATATCTCCCAAAATCAATGACAGTCAGACAACCAAAGTCAATTCACCAGTTAAGATCCAATTTAAATTCATGCAGGTAGACAAGTGACATAAATTTTATTGGAATTATTAGACAAACACTATTATACCTTATATTTATTTAAAAATGTATGTCATTTAAAAAACCAATATTTCATTTGCCAAAGTTATGTTTTCTGGCAAAGCTGATAAGAGAAATTTTAATTCCAGGACAGTAGAACTTGTTTGTTTAGAGGGAAAGTGGCTAATGAAAATCTAATTACATTTCCTATAGTTGGCAAGTAAGAACTCTGGATTTCACGAGCTCCCCCAATCTTTGTTTATGTGACAAAGATTTTCAAGGTCTTTGTGTGTGTGTGTGTGTGTGTGTGTGTGTGCGCGTGCACGAGCATTGTATTTCTGCATATATTATATACTGTAAGTATGTATATATGTATATAGGGTGTACCAAATGAAAGTCACATAGGCAAAGTCCAGTCCTATAAACATTTTATTATGTAAATTGCATTAAATATTTGAATTGGTTGACATTTTCTAAACCTTTCCCTATTTGTTTAATACATGACCTTTTAACTTTCCTATGTACAGTAATATTTTTGCAGAGAATTAATAAAATGTATTGTGATTGGCTTATAGGGCCTAACCTTTGGTACAGCTTCTCTGTATGTATTTGTTGTAATGCTATTTTTAAAAAAGGATGGGTTAATGCCACAGCTATTTTTATAGCAGGAAATTTAAGCAGGATGTCTAGCAAAGCCATCCAATAAGCTCAGAATCAGAAAATGGAGGAAAAATGCATCAGATGGATTTCAAGTTCAGTAATTAAGGCTGTAATGCAATACAGAGGTATCTGGGAGTATATACAACTGAAGTCAGTGAATTTGTTGCTGAACAAGTACACACAGGAGTGCTTTATAGAAAATGTATTTGCAATAATATCTTAGTCTAAACAATCACCTTGAATTTGGATATGAAATTACCTTTAACACTCTCACTGACCCAGATGCTTCTGTCTCTATAGAGAAAATTACATTGTTATTAATATGCATCCAAAAATCATCAGGAAAAGGATCAAAGTGAGATGAAATGGGAGAATATTCATAAGGGTGAATGTTGGATTTTATTTCCTCGTTAGCAACCACAAAAAAAAAAAAAGTTCTTTGTTCTCCTGTGTGTGGATGAAATGGGAGAATATTCATAAGGGTGAATGTTGGATTTTATTTCCTCGTTAGCAACCACAAAAAAAAAAAAAGTTCTTCGTTCTCCTGAGTGGCCTAAGTGACTTCTGCAAGAATGCTTGAAAGGTACAGGTTTTGGTGAGCTTTGTAGTCTACAGCTGTATATTATATGTGAAATATATTGATTGGAACTTAATTACTCATATGGTTTTGTACTTTTTGTTATTCTCTGTTCAAAATGTATTGAATTGCATTTTACAATGGATATTTATAAGCTTGACTTTGAAAATGAAAGGAATTTAGAAATGCTAATTTTTGTACAGAGGTTTTTGCTGTTGTTTATAAAACACATCAATATGGAAATGAAGCTGAATGGATTGATGGGTGACTATGTGAGAAAATTATATGAATGTCAGTGGATCATATCATTACCATTTGCCACTTCCTAATATTGAACGAAATTCCCCAACTTGACATCATCTAGATATACAATAAAACTGAAAAGATATGCCTCAGTCTGGTCTTGAGTGAACAAACAAATTTAAAAAACAAAAACATCTGAAATGGCTTCCAATGATCTGAGAAGATCTTGGTTCTCCTCTTTCCAAAATCATCCCAATTCTAATCTTGCAATTACAGTGGCAAGACAGATACTTTTCCCAGGGATGCCTAGTTAGCCTATCTCCTCTTTGAAATGTTATTTTCCAGTATATTTTTAAAAATACCTCTAGCAATTATACTGCTGTGTCTGGGATCCCATTCTTAATTGCCTATAAAATGGAGACCATTTGTCCAATCTGTCTGAAACTTGGCAGGGCTGATCCTTTAGAGGAAGAGCAGAATGCCCGAAAAAATTCATGGTATTTAAATAAGGAAAAACAGAGTCACCAGCAGGAGAATGGGGCTTCAGTGAAAGTAATGGGGAGTTTATAGCATGTCATCCATTTCTAATTGCATATCAAAATGGGCCATCAATCTCTCTGAAATGTGTCACTGGGGAAACAATACAACGAATGTAAATTTCTTGCCATTTATATAGAATTCCAGATTCCAAAGAGAAGTACTGGTAGTGAAATGAAATAAAATAAACATTGTAATGTATTCTCCTTTTTGACAGAGTTGATGGTGCCAGAGTACCTAATACTCTATACCATATACCTCACCACTCATTTGTTAAGGTCCATTGTAGATCAACCTCACAAAGTATGAGGCTGGAGCTGGCAGACTGGGAGATGAGGAACTTGGTATCAGACAGGACTGTTTCATAAACTAGGCTAAGGGTGAGAAACAGGCTGCAAGCAGTCCCTTACAGCAAAAAAGGCAAGTAAAAAAAAAACCTGGCACCATCAGATTTTTAGCCATTCTAATAGCTGGTAGTGATCATAATACAGTCCCTTGTATCTGCAATAAAGTACTTTGTCTACTCAAGCTGAATTTTAGCTTCCCATAACGAGGGCAAGTTCTTATTGCAGTAGCCTTGGGGCAGTCTCTGACACATATTGGGCATTTTCACCAAGAGTAAAAATCAAGGCCAAACAAACAAACAAACAAAACCAAAAGAGCTGAGAAGGAATATTCCCAGACATTTGGACAGGAAGTAGAAGAGTCTCAATAAGGTGTTCAAATATTTGTATTTTTAGATCTCAGCAAGTACTTTGATTATTAGCATTCATGGCCTAAATCTACTGAATTATTATGAAACATTTAGCATTCATTAATTATATGTTTTCCTTGCTTGGCTAATAGTTGAAGTTCTTTGAATTAAATAGTTAAAGGGTTTTGCTATACATTTTGCAATGTTCACAGTTAATATGTCTGATGGCTTTAAATGACATTTACTGAACAGCAGAGATTTGTATTTACATAAAGATGTACAATTGATTCCATTGATTCTCACAAGGAAATTAATAGCCATGCATTCTTTATTGATATTTTTATTCCTTACAGGAAAATTAGTGGAATGAAAGCTAAAACATATGAAGAATGGTTGCAGGATTTAGGTATGTTTAGTCTAGTGAAAAGAAGGACTAGGGGAGATATGATAGCAGTGTTCCAAAATTTGAAGGACTGCCACAAAGAAGAGGGGGTCAACCTATTCTCCAAACACCTGAAGGCAGGACAAGAAACAATGGATGGAAATTAATCAAGCAGAGAACCAGCCTAGAACTAAGGAGAAGTTTCCTGACAGTGAGAACAATTGATCAGTGGAACAGCTTGCCTTCAGAAGTTGTGGGTGCTCCATCACTGGAGGCTTTTAAGAAGACATTGGCCAGCCATTTGTCTGAAATGGTATAAAGTCTCCTGCTTGAGCAGGGGTTTGGAGTAGAAGACCTCCAAGGTTCCTTCCAACTCTGTTATTTTATTATATCTTGACCAATGTATCATGTGCTTTGCAGCTTCTATGCTGAAGTCTTCATAAGAGTTCATAAACAATTCAATATTGAGGGCAGTTTTTAATTGCTGCAAAGAATGTGCTCTAGTGTTTGCTCCCAATTATTTCCCAGTCAAATCCAGACAATAAGAAGACAAGTTCAGAAAACATATGGTTGTCACTTTTTCTGGGGGATTTATGGGTATATTGACATAGTCACAATTATCAGAAAATGCTGAAGCAGCTTGGAAAGGCACACAAACTACGATGGATTTAAAGTTGTAAAGTGCATACATGTAATGAGTGGATATAAATGATGTTTACTTCTGGAATCCTAGAATGGGGCAAGAATTAATGGGGAGAAGGGCAAAGCACTGCAGGAGGCTGGGTGCAAAATTGATGGAACTGCCTTAATCATGTGGGTTGGATCATGACTTCCTGCTTTTCGTATGAGGGAGAGTTTGTTGACAGAATTTTGTTTTTATATTGAGTTACTAGTGGGTAGAGTTTTGGCTGGTACAAAATTTGTTTTTGACATTGCTGTATTGTGTTGTTGCTTCATACTATTGTCTGTACTGGATTCACCTTATCCAATTTAGAAAGTTAAGCAGAACTAGGTCTGTTCAGTACTTGAATGGAAATCTTCAAGGAATACCAAGCCTATAATCTAGATCAAGAAATTTCATATTTTATATTAAATTAAAAAAGCAGATGCCAACAGTAAAATTGTTTCTATGCCAAGAAAACTAATGAACATATTCATAACAGCTGTGTTCAGTTTGAAAGAGATTTTATTTTAGGGTTGTGCTACAGCTTTTGTGTAGTAAAAAAGAGATTGGGACCAGTGGTAGTCATAGGTTTCCCACTTTTGCATTAAAATGTGAAATCTTACATTGAAACTGGATATTAAGAGTAGACAAGAGGAAGTCCTTTAAGAACCAGACCATTGACCGTGACAGCCAGCTGTTTTAGAAGGAAACGGAGAAGAATTAGCAGCAAACGTATTTGAATGGGGAGAAAAGAAAAGGAGACCTGTTTGGTGTGAAAATAGCCTGAAAGAACGTAAGCACGAAAGTGAAAGCGGGTGCGGACTGAGGAAGCGGCGAATGTAAATCGGAGAAGAAAGAGGTGAAGTAAGTGTTGTGAACAGATTGGAGAAGTGTTCGAAGAGAGCCGAGAAAGGGCTGTTTGAACTTTCTGCAGTTGGAGAAACGGAGAAAGGATCTAGTGGAAAAGAAGGTTTTTTTTTCTAGAGTGGTGACTTGGAGAGGAATAGAAGCAGAAAGATTTGGTCGGGAGACGGAAGAGTGGTACAGGGAAGAGGAACTCTTTGAGAGAAGACTGTCAGTGGACGAATGGTGGACAGTGACAGTGCGAAATAGAAGGAAGGAAGATCTTGGAAGCTTTCAGTTGGACTAAGTTTTTGTTCTTTTCTCAGTTAAAGTATATAGAAGGAAGGAAGGTATCTTGGAAGCTTTAGGTTGGACTAACTTTTTTTTGTTCTTTTATCAGTTAAAGTACTGCTATACTATCTAATCTTTGTGTTATATTGTATAATTTCACTATTGGATTAACTATATACTAATTGACTTAGTTACTTTATTGAGAGGGGAATTAATTAATTACTGATTATTATTATTGAATAAGAAGACTTGTATATATTAGAGTATTGGTATATATTATAGTAGAGTATTTACGATATAAATGAATTAGCTGTATTAACAAATAGAATATAAAATAACTAGCAAATTTGGGAATTATATGTTTAACTGGGATAATATATCCAAGGTATTACAAATGGCGACGAGAACAGCAACTGTGACTAAGGGAGGTAAAAAACAACCAATGATTCTAACTTCCCCGGCAGGACAAAGATCTTTTGATAGCATGTTGGCAGAAACAGGATCAAATGTGGCATCTGGGGAGTTACAGGGGTTACAACTGTCGATGACTCAAATGAATGAAACACTCCTGAGAATGCAAGAGAGCATAACGAAGGGTTTGGATGGAGTGAAGGAGGAAGTGACTGAAGTTAAAAACAACATGGTTAAAATAGATGGAAGGGTAGGCGCAATACAAGAGGCTTTGGTGAGAAATGAGCAGGAAATTAAAGAGGTTAAGAAACGAACAGAGATAGCAGAAAAAAGGTTGGATAAGACCGACAATAGGTTGGAAGATATCAATAAAAATTTGGAAGAAGCCATTGCCCATTTGGAGTTAGAACGCTCTGCCTTCTATCTAAGATTGCAAAACATAGAAGAAATAAAGGATGAGAACCTGTCGGACTTAATAGCGGAGATTTTGGGGCAAGTTTTAGAGAGACCTAAGGATGATATCTTGAGAGAGCTGGATGAGGTTTTTAGTCTTAACACGAGCTATGCGAGACGGAATAGACACCCAAGAGAAGTACATGCCAGGTTTCTAAGGAGACAGATGAGGGATGAGATCTTGCAGGCGGTAAGAGGTGAAACCTTAACTTATAAGGGTAAAGAAATAGTAATCTTGAAGCAGGTCCCCCGAAGAATTAGGGAGAAAAGGAAAGGTTACAACTTCCTGTCAGCACAACTGGTACGCAATAGAATTCTTTTTAGATGGCTCATTCCGGAAGGGATGCTAATAACATGGAGAGATAAAAGGTATAAAGTGGATACAATAGAGAAAGCACAGGAATTTCAAGAGATCTTATTAGAAGGGGAAGAACAATATAATAGAGAAGAAACAATCAGTAGAAGCCAGGAAGATGTAGCAACAGGAGTACGATTGGAAGAACGGGACACGAGAAATGGTAGAGAACTAGAAAGATATGGAAAAGAGGGAACGAACGCAAGGACTCCAGTTGAAACAAGATCAAAGGGGCTACTCAAGCCAGATGGCAAATAAACAAGCAGAGGAACAGGAAATTAAGATTTTAACGGTTAACATTAATGGATTAAACTCAATCATAAAGAGGAAACGTGTAATGTTAGACCTCCAAAAGCAAAAATTGGATGTAATATGCGTACAAGAAACCCATATAAAAATGAAATATGAAAAAGTATTAGAATGCCCAAAGTTGGGAGAGCTCTTTTGTGCATCAGCACAAACTAAGAAAGGGGGAATTGCGATGTATGTCAGAAATGGATTAAACCCTAAATTAAAGTCTGCCGACAAAGAAGGTAGGATATTAATGGTCGAGATAATGAATGGGGGGAAAAAGATTTTATTGGTAGGAATTTATGCCCCGAATCAAAATAAAAAAAACTTTTATTTCAATTTACGTAAAAAAATAATGGAAAAGGATTGGCAAAATATATGTGTATTGGGGGATTTCAACGCGATAGTTGATAACAAATGGGATTATAAAAGCATAAATAGAAAAAGTATTAGGAGACATGTACCAATAACACTT
>QLTV01012198.1:8677093-8698919 GCA_003457575.1 Thermophis baileyi | reverse complement strand
AAGGTGGAATAAATAAAAGCAACCAATATTTGGCCAGCCATATATTGACAGCAGCAAGGATTATCTATGCCCAAATGTGGAGAAAAGACACAGTCCCATCCAATATAATGATAATAAATAAGATTATGGAATGTGTGGAAATGAATAGGCTTACTATGAGAATAAAGGATAAGGAAGAAACGGCTTTTTATGGAATTTGGGATAAATTTTATGACTGGTTAAAGGGTAAAAATAAAACAAAATAGAGGTTTGTTTTTTCATTTTTTCATTTATGTAAGTACAAAATGTTACACGAGTTTTGAGTGCACATAGACAATTGAAATGGTGATACTAGTATATTGATATATTGACATTAACATATTAGAAACATATAATATGCACATAAGATGGATGTAATATATAAGATACGTTAGGCTGCTTTGTGAAATTGGAATATGTCAAACAGAATAGAGGTTTGTTTTTCATTTTTCATTTATGTAAGTACAAAATGTTACACGAGTTTTGAGTGCACATGGACAATTGAAATGGTGATACTAGTATATTGATATATTGACATTAACATATTAGAAACATATAATATGCACATAAGATGGATGTAATATATAAGATACGTTAGGCTGCTTTGTGAAATTGGAATATGTCTTGTGATTTGTGGTGTTAGTTTTTTTTTATTTGCTGTTTGTAGTTCTGTTTGTGTATTTATGTATATATGTGATTATGTACATATGTATATACACATTATATGTTTGTTCTTTTTTAATACTTTTCAATAAAAATTATTTTTTTTAAAAAAAAGAACCAGACCATTTATAGTAAATTTATGGAGCCCTTTGTAAACTGGATTTCAGGCAGATGTGTTAGATTTCAATTTTCCTAATTCTCAACAGATTAGCCAAGTGCCTGTTCTATTGGAATTAGAGGCATTGACATCTAGTTCAACACATAAATAACAAATTGCAGAAATCATTTCTCCAATGTAGGATGTTGGCTTGCACCCTAGTCTAAGTGAATTTGTATAGCAAATTAAGTAGACAGCCTAACTGAAGTTTTTTTTTTATCAATGACTTTAGTAAACAGGTAAATTCACAAATCAAAATTCTCAGAAAGATACACCCACCCACACACACACACACACACACTTGGTGCCTGAATTTAGGCTCCCTGTAAGAGTAATTCAGTTTGTTTCGGCAATCCCAGGGATTACACAGTTACTTTGGTCCAAATACTCAGCAGTACTGTGAATAATCTGCAGGGCTGCACAACTTTCTAGAAAAAAAAATCAGTTAGGCAAGAACAATTTTGATGGAAAACCTGCTTGAGCTAACATAATATCTAAGTCTTCTTAAATAGCAAAGAAAGAGCTTCATTTACCTAGATAAACAGACAACATACAATTAATTTATCTCAATTCCATATAGCCTATAGTGATTTTTTTTTCTAAGGAAACCAGTCTTTACTATGTTGACCTATGGCAAAATAAATCCATAGCTGGGTGATAACTTCATTAGGAACAACCAAAATAACCCAAAATAATATGTAACTATCACATGGCTATGGATTTATACAACAAACATAGAGTAAAAATAGTCAAATGTTTATTAACTAGATAGTCAGAGAACAACTTACCTGTATATAGTTTAGGTTTTCAGCTTGCATTTTTCCTTGAAATTAAAATTCTAGGAAAACAGAATGCTTTCATCGTCAAAATAAAAATATAAATGAAATAACCAAATATGCCTTTTCCAACTCCCCTTTCAGGTCAAACAGAAAGTTCTAATCTGCTAGTATCTGATTGGGAGAAAAAACCTGCTTTTGTCACCATTTCAGGACTGTCAAAGCATGATAAAAATAAGTCAAGGTGGCAGTCATGAAAGTACAATAGAAACTTTGCCTAGTTTTTAAATGTATCACAAGTGCAACTTGACTTTTCCACTTCCATTTAACTTTCTGAGTACACCCTGCAGATTACTGTACTCCTGATGGGTCTCAAACAATCAAATATGTAGGAAGGGAAGAGAAAGACATAATTATAGGTTTTATACAAAGAAATTTAAAGGAATATTTAAGGGGAAAATAAATAACTTAAGTATGCACATAGGAACAAACATTTCTGCAACTAAAACATACAGAAATATCAATTGCTGTTTCCAATTTAGCTATTTAATGATAAGCAGAGGGGATGAAAAGATTTCTGAAATCTACTAGAATTCAATAGATTACCTTACCTTCAAAAAAAAAAATATTAAAAGTTTCTAACATGCTGTTGCTGTAGCAATCTATTGATTCATTTGCCTAAAAGACCAAACTGTTTGTGCAAAGATTTTGACAATCAGGCTGTTATTGTTTCACACATTTATAGATCTGTTCTATAATGGTAGTGGGATTGATGATGAATACCTTGAAGGCATTGAATCTGACCTTATGGGGCTTACACTGGTACTGTAAAGAAGAGAAGTGTGATACTCCATATACTGGTTTCAAAAGTCTTTTTTGGTATTATAGAGTTCTAAAGCATCTTTCCAAAGTAGAGCAATGGGGAAATGCATTATAAGCTAGCAGTTTTATAAAATAACACCTATTTATATGCACACACTAATACACAGTAACTTCACATACATGATGATGTTGAGTGAATTTAAGCTGTCAGTGACTGACAGAGATATTTTGGGACTGAAGTAGCTTAGTTAAAAAAAAAACACCACATGAATCCAGTGTAGCTGTTGTGAAAAAGCTCAAATGGAGATCATCAGGCAAAACACACATACATACAAAAATAAGGTTATGCACTTTGGATTTGAAGACAAAAAGATGTATTGGAGCATGCAGAAGCGTCTGAACAAATTGGCAGCAAATGTGTCTTTTTCCAACAACATGCTATAGCTGACACTGTGGTGTGTGTGGTTTCAGGAAAAGATTTAGCTGCCTTAAGTAATTGTAGACAGGTACCACATGAGGTTTTCTGAATACTCTGAGGCATCTGCATTGCTTTATATTTTAATAGCTCCATATATATCTGCAGTTAGAAGCAGTATTACTGGGATTGCAAAGGAGAATAGTACCCTTCAGAATGTGTTGAAGAAATTGGAGAGATTGTCTACTCAATTGATTTACCTATAAACTTGGGAAATTCCAAAAGGACATAGTGCCTAACTCTATAGCAATTATTACAGGAGACTGGGATAGCCTTTCCTGAATGAATTTATGGCTATGGATTTCAGTTAACATTTATAAAGCAACATTCACACTCATTTTGGAAGTTTCTGAAAGGCTTGCAAAAGAATTTTTTTATAAAAAACTTTAAATTGTATTAAAACTAGCTGTGAAAATATTCTCACAACCAGATTGCAAAAATTGTCCCTTCTAATGGGAAGAAATTTAAAAACCAATGTCAAAACTCTCATTTTTTTAGCCAAATTTGTATCATTCATTTAACTATCCTTTATAAACAGAAGCAAACATTTTTTTAATCTGATTTGGGGGAAGGGGGAATAAATAGTTTTTAGAGAAACAAAGGAAAGGAGAGTGCTTGCCCAGGGCATCTCTGATAGATAGATTCAAGGGCATAAGTAGAATGCCCTGGGTTTCCTGATAAATTCCAACAATAAGCACATTCCCAGCTTCTGGAAATTCTGAGCTGTCAGGAGAAAAAGAAAAGTAGGATTGTCACATTTGGGCTGCAAAATTTAAGGCAACCATAACATGGCAGCAAGTTGTTAGAGTTTCATGTACCTTTGTACTGCCATCTAATCATTGTAAGTGCATTTACAGCATAGCTATGGCATACCTATTTTCTTTCCCAAATTCCTGCAGAAGCTGCAAGGAAGAGAAGAGGAGATGTAGAGAAAAGAGCAGCAACAACCACAAGCACAACCTCCAAAAGCTCTTCACCTCTACCATATGATGCTGCTGCAGTAATGACTGATTTAGGATTGGCAGTAAAGAAGAAGGTAGTAATAGCAGCATTGGAGGAGTCTGTTTCCTCGCTATTCCCTTCTTCTTTCCACCCCACTCTTCGATTATAGTTCCAATGGTGTCCTGTACAGGGCTACCATGCCTCGGATTTAAAAATGATACTGTATGTGTTTGCAGTCACCTGAGTTTTGCAATCTACCCTGTATTTATCAGTTTTGTCTTGAATGTGACAAGAAGTGGATGGCAAGGAGTACCCCAGTAGGTTGGTTGTGCCTGCAATCCTCTCTGCTTTTACTATGTATGTATCAACAGAAAGGTTCTAAGAAATTGAAGAGCCGAGGTGGCGCAGTGGTTAGAGTGCAGCACTGCAGGCTACTTCAGCTGACTGCTAGCTGCAGTTCGGCGGTTCAAATCTCACTGGCTCAAGGCTGACTCAGCCTTCCATCCTTCTGAGGTGGGTAAAATGAGGACCCAGATTGTTGGGGGCAATATGCTAACTCTGTAAACCGCTTAGAGAGGGCTGTAAAGCACTATGAAGCGGTATATAAGTCTAACTGCTATTGCTAAATGATTACCTTAGGTTGACTTGTGAAAGATTATACATTATAATCCTATTAGTATTAGAATTAGCCATCCATGGTCAATCAATTGCTGTAAAGCAGGGGTGTCAAACTCAAGGCCCACGGGCCAGATGTGGCCTGCAGGGTGCTTAGATCTGGCCCATAGGGCCACCCTGGAAACAGCAAAGGACTGGCCTGCATTGCCTCTGCCAGTGAAGGAGCCCTGGAAACAGCGAAGGACTGGCCCGCATTGCCTCTGCCAGCAGAGGGCTACAGGAAGCCATCACAGCTGAAAACAGAGCCCAAAACAGAGGTCTCCCTGGTCTCGCCTTCCTCCACTAGAGACAATGGATCCCCCCAGCCTGGGCCACCACAGGTGCCCCCGACAAAAGTGATGTTGAGCTGGCCACACCCACCCAGACCCCCGAGGTCAAACACAACCCTGATGCGGCCCTCAATGAAATTGAGTTTGATACCCCTGCTATAAAGTGAACTGCTTCCAATTGCTATATATTAATTACACTGTTTTTTTTCCCTTTACTTTGCATTTGGCAGGGCTAGGAAACATAATACCCATAGTCTTCAAGGTATCTAAGGATGACTCATCTGAAATTTGTCCTACCTAACTTTATTACTATGTTTTGTGGAGGGAATACATGGTAACCATGTATTTTGTGATTAACTACATGTTCATGGCTGTTGGTTTGAGAATAGAAAGTCATTCTGAGAAAGCACCTGGGGCATTTTCATAAAGTTCCAAATAGACCAAACTCTGCTCCTGCCTTGTTTGCCTATCCCTCCTGATTTGCTATTAGCTTCTAAAGCTGAAATCTTAATACTGTCCTTCAATATAGTACATCTGTTCCCTGAGGATTAATTCAGCAGAGTTTGAGGGTGCTTAATCTTTCTCTCCTTTATACTCCCAATGAAAACTGTCCCTCCTGTATAACTATTAAAATTTTTGTATGCTTAATAACAGCATGTACTGCAGGCATCAGCAAAATTACAAATAAAAGGGAATCTTTTTAACTTCCCTGTGCCATCTTTATGCTCTTCAGCTGACTAGAGAATAGATAGCATTGAAGAAAGAAAATCTGTTGCTGCTGCACCCTATTTTCTCTCTGTTTTAGCTGTTTGACAGGGCTAAAATTAAAGATATGTTTCATGGGAAATATGCATCTCAGTATGGGATTTTTAAAACTGCACTGACGTTTTATCCTTTTTCCTTTTTGTTAACTGTACTGAATGATGAGACAGCAGAGAAATATGACAAAGAATATTGTCCAGAGAACATGCATATTTACTTATTTTGGAAATAGATATAGTTCAAAAAGAAAACTCTTATGGATTTAGGGATGTAATCTCTAACTCTTCTGCATGCATGATACCAATAGAGTGAGAAACAGCTACTCCTCCCAGCTGAGTGAAGCTCTCAGCCAGGCTCAGAAGGGAAAAAGCTGTTCCTGAGATTTCAGTGCTCAAGACAATTACAGCAATTTTCAAGACAAACTTTATGTCTCTGGTACCATTTGCTTTGGCCCTCACTTGCCCTAGTCTTCACTGTCCCTTATCTCCCAATGATCTAACAATATTGTTGGAAAACTGGTAGACTTTGAGGCACTTATATACAATTTTTACTTTGGAAATAGAAAATTGCATACACTCACACACCCTCAGTATAATATTTCATGAACTAGATTCATAAATCTGATGAACTCTGACTGTTTCTCCTCCAATAATGATTCTATCCACCCTTGCATGCCTATCAGGCTAATTAGTCTTGTATTGTATCTATTCACCCAGTACCTTATTTTATAGCCTGGAATGATAGGCTGGAGTTGCAGTGCTTCTAAAGGAAAATGATACTATACTCTGTAGCCAAGGTGAAAAAGACTGGAAGGCAAAAGGTTACTGCTAAGCTGTCAGTGGCAAGAATAGATTTGTAATGTATTGTGTAAATTACCTACTCCAGTCGACTAATCATTCACCTAAAAGCAGTATAAGTCCAAACAAAAATAATGGCTTGTTCTAGGATACAGGTAGAAAAATCAGGTATTAAATCTGTCTGAACACATAGTGGCCTCTGCCCCAAAACACTAAATATTTCAAGTTGTAGCCTGACCTTTCCTGCACTTTTGCATGTGCTTCACTCCAGTTCCAAAATGCTACAGTAGATAGAAATGTTGTCAATTAAGTAAAAAAGGGTGTTTTTATCAACCTTTTCATGTTTAGAATTTAATGACATTTTAAGGTTAAAGGAAAAGTCAGTCGTTGATTTGTGCCATCAGACTTTAATGTGGCTAATGAATAGAGTTTTCTATAAAACCTTTGGAATCCACTTTAAAACTTAAATTATCAAAAGGTTGTGTTGTGTGGGCATGCACATGCTTTCTCCTGGAAAAAAAAATAACCAAGGGAATAGTAAGACATTCACGTGCATGTGTGTGAATGCACACACAAACATACACATGACCTATGGTGGCATTTGGGAATGTTACAGAATGATCAAGGATGCTATCAAATAATATTCATCTCTTTAAAGCTATATAAAGAAATGGCCACCTTTTGCATTTCGGGACAGAAAATTCTATCAATTTGTTCTGTAAATAAATGTTGACTTTCCTCCACCTGCATTCATGCCAGAACTGTGAAATAGCTGTTTCACTGGAGACTATCAAGAACCCTGAGAAATAGAGATTCTCCGAAGCATTTGGTGAAACTGAATGGCTGAACAGGAATATGAAGACGAAAGATATCAACAGATGGCAACAGTTAAGGTTCATAAAATGATGAATGATGTGGAAAGATTAGAGAGAGATTTTTCCTCCCTCCTTTGCTCATCATAGAAGATAAACTTAATTGTATCTTTCCAGGACTAGGAAAAGGAGACACATTTCCCCACAATATGTAATAAACTGAAAGAAAGCCTTACTGTAAAATATACTGATAATGACTACCTTTGGCCTGCCTAATTAATTGTACAGTTTGTTTTTATAGTTGCATATCAGTGTGGCTGCAGTAAGGAGGGGAGATGGGGAAAAAAATCTGTAGGGGTCATGTTTGAAGTATAGACTGATATAATCTTCATTTCCTGAACTAATGTGCATAGAGCCTCATCAAATGGTTGGAACTATGTGCTACTCACTCATACAAAATCCTTTCTTAGGGTTCACAAATCAGTAGAGATTTGGAAGAATTTTTACCTGGATCCAGGAAAAGAAGGATAGCACCTAAAGCAGTGGTGAAATCCAATTTTTTTTAACTACTGGTTCTGTGGGCGTGGCTTGGTGGGTGTGGTGTGGCTTGGTGGGCGTGGCTTGGTGGACGTGGCAGGGGAAGGATACTGCAAAATCCCCATCCCCACCCCACTCCAGGGGAAGGATACTGCAAAATCCCCATCCCCTCCCCACTCCAGGGGAAGGATACTGCAAAATCTCCATTCCCACCCCACTCTGGGGTCAGCCAGAGATGGTATTTGCCGGTTCTCTGAACTACTCAAAATTTCCGCTACCGGTTCTGCAGAACCTGTCAGAACCTGCTGGATTTCACCCCTGCCATAAAGATTTCCCAACTACTACATTGAAATTAACTGTTCCAAAATACAGCCATTGTATTTGTTTACAAGTCATATTTAACACAGTAGATATTGCAGATCAACCTTCACCATGTTGATTGCCTTCCAGATGTGTTCCAGACTTGAGCTACCAGAATTTCTCAGTCATCGCAGTTACTGCCAAGTATTCTGGAAGCTGTAGTTGACATATCTGGAGGGCACCTGGCTTAAAGAAAGTTGTTGTAGGTAATCATAGCTGAATATTATTGATCTTCAAATTGAGTTTTGGATATACATAGTACAATGATATAAATTACCAATGACCAACATGGGAGTTAAACAAAAACAAAACTCAGAATGTTTGCTCTCATCCTAGACTGAACAGAATGTTGATGTCTTTTATTTCAGACAATGCAGATTAAAAAGGCAAGCAAATATATATGTGATTCTGTTAAAAGACACTGGATGTGAATATCAATCACTGCTAGAAAGTTAGACAGTGCATTTCCAGAATTCCAAAACAGAAGTGCAAATGAGGCAGCACCATGAGTCAGAGATGGCTGGCTATAATTTCATTCAGATACAATAAATTACTCTGTTTTATCTTGATATATCTATGGGCTCAGTTGGAAGAGAACAGAATTGTTTCCATTGCTTAGATTCCCCCCACTTCTAGTTGTATCTATAAAAAGATTTCCAGCACAATTTGTAATGTGTAGAAATGTTGTGTTTGTAGAACATCTAGGACAGTGGTTCTCAACCTGTGGGTCGCGACCCCTTTGGGGGTCGAACGACCTTTTCACAGGGGTCGCCACACGCGCTAGCCCGCCATCTTGGAAATGCTCCCAGTTCGGCCGTGCCTGCGGGTCGCCGGACAGCCGGTAGCCACAGAAGCGGGAGACTTCGCCCACCTGCCCGGACACCGCCATTTGAGTTTTTTTACCCTCTGCGCATGTGCAGAACGCTTTGCGCATGCACAGAGGGTAAAAGAACTCAAATGGCAGGCACGGCCGAACTGGGAACATTTCACCCCTGGTGCCACGCCCCCTTTGTCACGTCATCGCGTGTGGGGAGGGGGCGGGGAGGGGGTCACGGCAGCAGGGAGGGGGTCGCGGCATTAAAAAGGTTGAGAACCACTGATCTAGGAGCTTATTTAACACATTAAAATTAAAATTTAAAATTTACAAAGACCCTCTGAGTACCTCAGTATCATTATTCCTCATTTTTACATATTTCAGGAAATTCTGTTCCACATTTGAAAGTCAGTTTTCAGGATTATTCATAAATGAAATTAAAGAAAAACTCTTATCGATATAAATTACATTCCAAACAATTAAAAGCAGCATTTAAAAATCAGATCTAAAGAATGAGTGAAAATAACTCCATTCAACTTCCCAAATTTAATAGAGCCTAGTCTCTGTATGTTTCAGACACATTTGTTTCCCTTAGAGATTAGAGTTTTCATCCAATCTTAATCCATTGTTTTAGGGCAAAATTGTAAACCATGCTTTCTAGGTCCTTATTTTATTTATATAATTATATAATGACTCACCACAATCATATATGGGAAAAGAAAAACCTAATATACCTGCAGTTCTTTAAAAAAAATCATGTTTTCAATGTAAACATCATTTAAGTATTGGCATCAATGGAAACTTGTTTATTTATTTATTTTTTAAAAAAATTAGGTCTGGAGCCACATGAGGAAAGAAATAAGGAACTAGTTTCCTATTTGCATAAAAAATAATTCTGATGCTTTAATGACTTCTATCATGTTTTCTCTTAATCACCTCTATGTTTAAAAAATAAAAAGATTTTATAGAAAAATTCATGTAATTTTCTTCAGTATGATCATGTTTGCCATTGCTTGCTTTCCAGGATGTTTTTTGACAATGACATTTCCAATCTAAGTACTAGCCAGGCTCAACTCTGCTGGCTTTTCCAGACCAGACAAGATGAGCCAGAATATACAAGGACTATTGAAACTGTCCTTTATGGTTGCAGAGTAGAAGAACGGAGTCTTGAAAGCTTGGCAGTTTCTCTCTCCCTCCTCTCTTTCTTCCTGAAGGGAATAAAGTTGGGTAATCCTGAGTTTCTTTCTCACCATTTTCTTTCTTTCCAGGTTAAGCTGATGTTTATGGCCCTGCCCTGTATTTCTTCTTCTGAGTTATTGTATAGCTCAGTAATGGTGAACCTTTTTCTTCTTACGTGCCAAAAATGGGAGTGCGCATGCATGCATGCCAGCACACAACCCCCTCCACGTGCACTGCACTGTGCATGCGCGCATCCCCACACATGCACCCCCCCGTTGGGCCATTTTTCACCCTCCGGAGGCTTCAGGGAAGTCTCCTGAAGCCTCCGGAATGCGAAAAACGGCCCAACAGGCAAACCAGAAGTCCATTTCTGAACTTCCGGTAGGCCCTTTGGGCCGTTTTTCACACTCCGGAGGGTTCAGGAAGCCTCCTGAAGCATGGGGAGGGTGAAACCGGCCTTCCCCAAGGCCAAAAATCAGCAGGCCAGCGCGCGCATGCGCACTGGAGCTGACATAGGGCAAAGCCTCACGTGCCCTCAGATATGGCTCCGCATGCCACCTGTGGCACGCGTGCCATAGGTTCGCCATCACGGGTATAGCTATACACTTTTACATTTGCACCCTCTACAGAGATGTATGCAACAAAATTTCATTTTAATGTATGCTGATTAGTGTACATTCAAAGTAACAAAATAAAGTTATTCTATTCCATTCCATTCCATTCCATTCCATTCCATTCCATTCCATTCTACTCTACCATAGGACCACCTCACACAACCTTAGCTCATGATATATCAATGATAGTAAAATAAGGTGCACAAAACAGAAATGTCTGATATTATATGCTAATTCTACAAACATGTTCAAATACTGACAATAGCACTTAGCACTAACACTTAGACTTATATACCGCTTCACAATGCTTTGCAGCCCTCTCTAAGCGGCTTACAGAGTCAGCATATTGCCCCCAATATCTGGGTTCTCATTTTACTGACCTCGGAAGGATGGAAGGCTGTGTCAACCTTGAGCCGGTGAAACTCAAACTGCCGAATTGCTGACAGTCAACAGAATTAGCCTTCAATACTGCATTCTAACCATTGCGCCACTATGGCTCTGATGACTACTGCCATCAGATATATATTCTCAAATCTGGACTGATATATGTCAGGTAATATTAATATTTGGCATTATTAAAGCCAATGTTTAGAGGACTTCGATTTTTTTTAATAAACAATAGCTTGTTTTTGTTATGAGTCTGTAAGGAAACTGAAATTAAAAGCCCCCGAGGTAAAAGAGAAACTAGTCCAGTGCCACGTGATGGATTCATGGTGAATGTGATATTTGACCCAGGAGCTTCTGCTTTGTAGTTCACCCTCTTAACATTACACTATATCAGCCCTCTGTGACTGCAGATCATTTGTCAGATACCACCAGATTCTGTAAAGCCTTCCATTGTCAAAGACAAGATCCTGAGCATACACTATCACCAGCGAGTGAAATATATTGCCTCCACTGAACTTTGAGAGAAAATTCAGCCTTAAATTCACAGACAGGACTTTCTAAATGCCACATGAAATTGTCTTTAAATCTGCCAAGGCCTTGATTAAAAACAGCTATGGGGACACTTTATGATCTTTCAGTGGCACCTCAGCAAGCTAAAGCATTGCCTTTTTAAATCCATTACTCTTTTTCTTCAGATTATGATGTTCAGTTGGCCATGCTCAAGATACAAAAGGATTTTTTTGAGAACTTTTAGGAACATATGTTGGTTTGGCTGTACTCCATAGAATATGAAAACCAGGTTAACATGTGACATTGTCTCCTAATTAAAGTGTCACTGAATTAAGAAAGGAAAATCTATGATGACCCATTGTGCGCAGGCTGCAAGAAGTCCTACCATCCCTTGCCCTATATCTGTACCTCCTGGGTAGATATAAAGAAAACCAAAGAGATGGAATATCTAAAGAGGCCTATCAGGGCTGCTCTGGGTTACCCTTTCTGTGCAGGTTGCTAGAAAAAGAATTAGCTTTACACTAATGTATTATTTCAGCTTCACCTGATTAAGGTATATTAATTTAATCCAAACAACCTTAAAGCAATTTTGAACCATTTGCCCAATAGTATAAAGCAACTAATATGTCTATTGATAACAGAAGCCTTGCCTTCTGAAAATAAGTGTGCTTACTTCCAACAAGTGTGGTATTCTCCAGTTAAGTGGAAGTGAATCATCATTGTCTTCTGCTCTTCCTGGCATTATTTTCTCAAGTGACATTTAGAGTCAGGATGTTGGATTCCATTCAGTTCCATGGCTCTTGATTCTGCCTGTTAGCCTATTTGTTTATTCCTTCTGTTCCTGGATTTTCTTGCTCTTCAACCTCAGAATGAAAACTAAAAGCTTCCTGACTGCCGTTCTGAAATCACTTTGTTCTTTCTTCCCAGGAAGGCCCTTTGAGATGTTCTTTCTGCAAATTATTCTGTTGTAGAGTCAAGAGGTTGGAGCCACAATGCCTGGGATTTCTACAGGCATCCCTCCCCACCCCCATTCTACATTTTTTGAAAATAAAAATAAAAATCTGAAGCCAAGTACTTAAAAAAAATCTTTTAGCTTAGAAACCACCCAGACAGTAAATTATACACTTCATACAAAATAATTATTTGCTTTTATAATGAATAATATATGTACGCTGAATGTTGTTTCCAAATAGATGTCTCGTTGGAGATGACTTTTCATTCTGAAATGCCTAAAGATTTTGCCATCACCAAATGGAAATACTGAATATTTGAGAAAGGATTGTCATTAATAGGATCTGCACTGTGCTGAAGATTGCAGAAGTATAGCCTGACAATGTAATGTATTGCCCATGTAGAAATCCCTTTAAAGTGATTTATTTACAAAAAGAAACCCATTAAATTTCACAGCAGTGTTCATGTTTGTTGTAATTTGTATTCACCTTACCATGGACTGCCTACTTTTTTCTTGGACTTTTACATTGCCTGAATAGTAGTATTACATAAGATAAAACGAGAACATGGGAAACTGATTTATACCAGGATAGACTATCAGGCCATCTACCAATATTTTATACCCTGATTGACCAAGGGGCGAAACAGAATTTCAAATAGAGGTCTGTCTCTATTCTTATGCCTGATCCTGATTGGACTGATTGGAGATGCCAGGAATTGTGTCCACAGACTTTCTTTACACAAAGCAAGTAACGCTTCTGAAGAAGGATGAATTTTGGGAGTAAATATTCTGATGTTGAATTTTTTAAATATGCTTGGCAACCCGGAATGCACATGGCAAAGACCAGAGGAACAAGGATATAATCTGAACCAATTTAGTGACCTAGGTCTGAAAACTGGAAGAATCAGTGGAGGACTGGGAAATTATTTGGGAGGAATGCCTACTATTTTTTATTACTTTTTATTACTTTTTATTATTTTATTATTATTTATTATAAAATTGTATACTTTTATTAATTATATATTATATAATTAATATTACTGTATTACTATTACTACTACTATATAACTAACATTAGTATAACTGCTGATCTATCTATCATCTATCTATCTATCTATCTATCTATCTATCTATCTATCTATCTATCTATCTATCTATCTATCTATCTATCATCTATCTATCTACCACCCCTGTCATCTCTAGCTACCTAGCTAGCCAGCTATCGTATTGGTCTAATGGTGCTTATGCCACAGATATGTCATAAACTATCTCACTGGGAAGGGGGTACAATATCATTAAGCCCAAACATTTAAACTGCCTAGTTTCATCAGTGAGAATCAACTATTCAAAGTTTTTTTTTACATCTACCATGAAACCTATCCTCTGTCTTTTCCTCAGTACCTGGGAGATACAGTGCCCAATTCTGCATAGATAAAATATCTGATTTCTCCTGTCAACTCATAATTTAAACAGTCATCACTGTTTCTTTGGGTCCTATTTCTGTTGGGTCCTATTGTATGTTGTTCTATTAGACCATAACAAGAAAAGTTACTGTTTACTTCTGTTTGCTTAATATATTAAAGGGCTAAATAATAAGCTCTTTAATCTGTTGCCAACAAAGTAGAATCTTTGATATTAATGTTGGTTAGTGCCTTAATATGATTTCTGTTGATTTAAAATACACATTTTAGTAACACAATATAATATCTTTTCTCTCATTATCTCCTCTTGATTTTCTAGCAATTGAAGATGTTATAAAGTAAATCCTCTTCTAACCCTGTGGCTTTCATAGTCAGCTTTCAAAAGCAAAGAGCCCAGTTGGGAAATACAAAAGTTATTTTCTTTATCTGGATGCATCCCGGTTGATTATACCTCAAAGACTGCAAATCAGTCATTCATTCTCCCTTTTTTTCTCTCTCTCACACATATACCCAATGGGCACATAGTAATTTCATGAAAGGTGTCTATGCTTGAAATGTGTTTGAATAGGTGTCTATGCATACATACTGGACTTCTTCACACCGTATTTTTTAAAAACTTCAGTAGTTTTGCTTCCTCATTGTCCTTTCCCAAAACTGAAAAAAAGAGATGTCTTTGATTTTTCTCATAGAGAAAGAATAACCTTGTTCAATTGGAGACCCTTTACCTTGTCTGCAATATTAATTTGCAAGGAAATATGCAAGGATATGCAACATATTGAGCCGAGATGGCGCAGTGGTTAGAGTGCAGTACTGCAGGCTACTTCAGCTGACTGCTAGCTGCAGTTCAGCGGTTCAAATCTCACCGGCTCAAGGTTGACTCAGCCTTCCATCCTTCCGAGGTGGGTAAAATGAGGACCCAGATTGTTGGGGGCAATATGCTGACTCTGTGAACCGCTTAGAGAGGGCTGTAAAGCACTATAAAGCGGTATATAAGTCTAACTGCTATTGCTATTGCTATATTTCTCAGTTTAAGGATTGTATTTGACTACTGTATTGATTGGTCTGTTTGGGACCTGCAATACAAAATGGGCAGGTTAGAAAAATACATTGCATGGCCAAAAAAAATAATATTTTCATGTTGTTTTATATTAAAGTAATTAAAAACAACCAATATGATTTCTCCTTATGTATTTAATTACTCACTACTATGAGTCTAATCAGGTGCAAACTGAGAACGCCATCTCAATACAAAAAAAAAAGGCAATAAGAGTAGTGAAAGCAATTAAGCCATCCCAATCATCCCAATCAATATAATCATAATAGGAAGAAAACAATATTACTCCAAAACAAAATAAATCTTCAGTGAAACCTATAGCCCAAGTATACACAAGTTAGACAAGGTAACCATGAAAACTCTCAGCACATTAACCCCAAAGGGACAAATTAAAAAATATGAACCAAAAGGATGAGAAGCATCACATATCTCTACAGACATCCCAAAATACAGAAACCTGACATGCTGCTCTGACCTATCATATTGCTACCAAGGATCCCTATATACAACTTATCCAAGAACTGCCAAAAAACCTCCAACATTTAATAGATGGATGAAAACACTCCATCAGTTCGTCACTATAACACTTTGAAAAAAATGAAAGACTTAATGAAAGAAGAGAGGAAAATCAGGATATCCTTTGACAGTACAGCTTCATCTTGATCGACCCAAATCACAATTTTACTATGCAACACAGCCAAACCAAATAAGCACAGGAAAATTGAAATACCAAAATTTATGGAATACACAGTATCAGCCTTTCACTCTGACAATCAAATTTAGAAACTGATCAAAGGAATTCTAATGAACTTCCCCATCTCAGCACTCATAGCCGAGGCAGTAATGTAATGACTAGGAACTACATTTTCCCCACTAATTCAGCCCTCAATGTGAATCTACTATCTAGATACACTTTCATCATTACCAAAAGTAAGAGTTAGAAACTGTATACAATAGTTTCTATATACCGGTACTTAATCTATATACTATATACTATATACTTAATCAAGCACAAAATAATTTAATTCAAATTGATATGGAAAGGCAAAAACAGCAAAACAACCATTTCTAAATATTCTCAGAAGAAGCAATAATATATATTGAATCACCAGAAGACAATCCATACAATCGACACAGTCTTCATGTTCAGCAATACTACTCATCAGGACATAAAAGGAGCTTTGTAAGGCCTCCATTCAGATGAACCATACCACATGGTAGTGCACCACAATTATAGTTTAAGTAAATTACATTCAGGATGTTTTTCAATGCAGTAGATATCTGCATAGTTTCAACTAACCAACATCATCACAAACATTGCAGCTCACAAAATGATTAAGTCTGAATATAATAGGAATCTGGGATCCATCGAATGGTTACTCCAAACATTTGGAATATTGGTGGAAAACTACACCACAAAGAATACTATGTAATATCAGTGACTTAGTATCAAATGAAGACATATCAGAAATAATCTACAAAATAAGATGGAGGCAGTGTGAATACTGCTACATAGGACAAAAAGGCAGAAGACAAGCAAAACATATTCTCAAATACCAGCTAGCTAAAACAATATGACTCTGGTAAACTTTTTTCATGCAGACCATGTTAGGCATAACTTCAAATGTGAAACAACAGAAATTTTAAAACAAGCCAGATCACAAAAATTCAAAAGCAAACTTCAAAGCAACTCCAACCTAGTAGTGATTTAATCAACATATAGACTTGAATCCTCTTTATGGAGCCATCAATAGAAAGACCCAGTATATAACATTCTCTTATCACAGAACAATCAACCAACATCTAGATAAACTTGGTGTTCTTACACCTGAAGTCAAACTACAATTCAGCAATGACGGTGGGGGGGGGGGAACCCTCCCAATGAGCCATCCTGTTATACCACTATCAATACCACCAGTACAAGGAAGCAGTCATCACAGAGATAAGACTGAGCCACCATCTTGTTGGCCAAATATATAATCTACCTATAACAAGGCACCAATCATTTGCAACAACAACATCTATCTACAGAACCATCTTATGCGCAAGTCAAGTAAAACAAACGAATATACAATTCTGTCACTCCTCCAAAACTCTTGCTCTTAATAATATTACCTAGTAGATAATGAAATATCTGGGACCCAGAAAAACAAAGTGTAAGGGCCAGCCTCAGCCACCTTCCCAAGAAAGTAAAACTCTTGAAACAGTTTATATTTCAAAAGGAACTTTTACTGAGAGAGAGTGATTGCAGAGAAGTCCGGCAGAGTCTGAATTCAGGTGTGAAGCATTAGGCTCAATTTTCCCCTCAACCCCCACCCCCAATGCCCCATGTCCATCTATAACCGATAAGCTGCTTCTAAGGTGTTGTGAGCATCTTCGAGGCTGGATGGTGAGAAGAGGTTGTCCTCGGAGCACCGCAACCTTGAAAACCCAGCAGGAACTGGCAGAGAGAGAGAGAGAGAGAGAGTCAGTGCAGATGGACACTTCTCTCCCCCTGCCCCAATTCCCAAGCATACAGCAAAGCGAAAGCATGCAAACCATTCCACCCATAGTGCCTCCCCCCTCCCCAGAATGGCAGCATTCTGATAGGGACATGACACAAAGTCCAAAAACTTGTAATGATCATGCCAATACTGAGCTACACAAGTTCACTACAAATACAATTCCCCCTCATGTCTTAACGTTATAATTTTTGGAAGGCTTTGAGAATCACATTTGGGCTGTTTTCATCTCAGATGTATATATGAAATGTGTGGAGATGTAGGAAGAGATGTATGAACTTTGCTTCTCAAAACAACTCCACCACCCACTCCATCTAATACAGTTTAGCAAGCAACTTTCAGCATCACCAGTATTGCTATCCTCCATCCCCCAAATAAGTAAGCAGCTATATGCAATAGACCCGTGATGGTGAACCTATGACATGCGTGCTACAGGTGGCATGCGGAGCCATATCTGAGGGCACGTGAGGCTTTGCCCTATGTCAGCTCCAGTGCGCATGTGTGCGCTGGCCAGCTGATTTTTGGCCTTGGGGAAGGCCGTTTTCACCCTCCCCAGGTTTCAGGAGGCTTCCCTGAGAGTGCAAAAAACGGCCCAACGGGTCTACTGGAAGTTCAGAAATGGACTTCTGGTTTGCCTGTTGGGCCATTTTTCGCACTCCGGAGGGTTCAGGAGGCTTCCCTGAAGCCTCAGGAGGGCGAAAAACAGCCCAACCGGGGGGGGCATGCGTGGGGATGCGTGCATGCGCAGTGCAGTGCACATGGAGGGGGTTGTGTGCTGGCATGCGCGCGCGCGCATTCCCATTTTTGGCACGCAAGAAGAAAAGGGTTCACCATCACTGCAATAGACATTCCTGCCCCGTGGGAGATCTTGAGGCCATATATCTATATTTGCATAAGTACAAAGACATTATGGAGCATTATGAACAGCAGTATATATTATTTAATCATAGCTTGTGGCATACTCTCAATATTATGGAAAATATAAAGGATTATATTCTCAGAAGTCATGACTTGCTATCTCAGCTGTATGCATTTTGTATGCATTTTTCTCAATGCATATTTTTGTACGCTGTCTTTGTAGACATTTTTTTTAAAATAAAAATATGCTTGCCTCCATTCGAACCGTAAAATATTCTATACTGGCAGACTATGCATTTCCGTTTGAAAATAAATTTAAGCTGAATTTATTGAAAATTTGTATTTTTGCACTTTTTTTGCTTTTAGATTGTGACTTGTATCACAAAATTCAGAAAATTACAAATTGTGATTTTGTGTGTGGCTTGTGTACAGATTGAGGAAATGCAAATGGAGCCAATGTGGGCTCAACACAAGTCAGGGTCACCGTGGTCCTGACACGTAAAGTTACCCAATGAAGTCACACAGTGGTGGGCGGTGGTTTATTTCGCCCTATAACTAAAACCAGATCCTCTGGGCAGCTCTGCAAATGTGAAAACAGGAAGATTTAAAGGCAAAGCAGTTATAACTTCCTATTGATTTCAGCGAGTTAAGTTCATGAATAGTTTTCTCTGGATTGCCCTCATTATGCTATTTTCTTTCATTACACTGCAATAATAATTTAAATGATCAATAAAATTAGGTTGTTGAAAATTAATTACCAAGCCATTTAATTGGTATTTCACTAGTCACTACCAAAATGACAAAACTGTGCAACTGTCTACAAGCAATTTGGAAAGAGCAGAATGGGAAGAAAAAAAGAGAAAGAGAAAAGGGAAATTTACTATTTCCCATCAATTTATTTGATTTATATCCCAATGTATTTCCTAGGTAGTTTTTTTTAATAAATATGATCCAATAACAGTTACGGTGGATGAGAAATTGTGAAGCTCCAATTTCTCAACAAGAAGAAAAAAAAAAGAATCTGGATGGAGAAGGCTGAATGGGGCACAAATACAAGAAACTCAGAGATGATAGAATTAATGAATGATGGACTGGATTTTCTTGGGAAGATCGATGGACTTTGGAGAATGGATTTATTACAGGGGTGGGTTCTAACTTCCTCGCTGCCGGTTCACTTCCTCCCGCGCCACATGGCTGCGCATCACGCGCATGCGCAGTGCCGAAAAATCACAAAAAATCCCCCCCCCAAAAAAAGCCAAAAACAAGATGGTGGTGCATGCGCAGTGCCGGGGACTTGGCTTCTGTGCATGCGCAGAAGAAAAAAATCAGCAAAAAAATTCAAAAAAAAAATTCCCCCCCAAAAAAATTCCCCCCCCCAAAAAAATAATTCCAAAAAAAAGATGGCGGCATCCATGGACCGGCACCAACAGAACCGCCTCCGTGACTTTACCAGCGGTTTGCTACCAGTTCTATAGAACTGGTGCGAACCGGGAGGAACCCACCTCTGATTTATTATATCTAATAAAAAAAAAGAATCGACAAGAGATGCTGTGTTTTTTCTTTACAGGGAGACTTTCTGATCAATGGACATTGCAGCGATATTTACAACAGAGGCCTATGACTCTGTTGGGGAATGAGATGCAATTGTTGGGAAAGATCCCAATCAAAATTTTAAGGACAAATTTTATTATTAAGAATCAAATGAGGATATTTGATCCTGGACATATCAAAGAGAACGATTGTGATGATTTGTAGTAAACAAGAAGCTGTTGTAGACTTTCTATGAGTTAAATATAATAATAGATTGTTAACAGAGAACTTTGAAGTTTAAATTGAATCTTGATTTACCTGTTAACTGTTTTTTTCTTATATATAATAGATAGATGACAGGTTAAATTTATTGCAAATAGATATGTAGAAGTTTATAAATTGTAGGCCTACTTTGCAATATATTATTGTTGCAATAAGTTTAACAGCATTCAGCTAGGGGTGATAATATATGTATACATGTTTTTTTGTCTTTTGCCTTTTTTAATACACATTTTTTCTGTTTTATCTATTTTTGTTTTGTTTTGTACAAATTCTTTTTTTTAAGCTTGTATTTTAACTTTTTGAATAAAATAAAAAATATTGCAAAAGAAAAAAGAATAGTGCTGAAATAATGTCAAAGTGTTTTTAAAGCTTACAACCAGCAAATGGGAAAATCTGTGTAGATGGAAGAATACTATACAATAACTTGAACTGTAGAAGTGCAGAATTGCTGCTGCAAAACCATCAAGTTGAGGTTGGTGCCTAATCCATTATCATTAAATTAGTTTTCTAATAATGTAGCTTCCTAGTTTTCTTGAAATAAGTGAACTTATAAACCATCGCGACAACTGCTGCTGTATTATGGTAAATTTGAAAGCTTTAGAAAACATTTAAATCTAATTAGTTTACATAATATATAAAAACTGTGCAGGTTTAATTGATCAACTTGTCAAATGTAACTTGTAATGCAGATGCACTTTTAATTTAATCTCAGCCTGACACCTCCCAACTACTGTGTTCAACTCTGCTGTTGGACCAAAGGTGCTTTTTCAAGAAGCAAGTGGACTTTCTGTTTTTTCTTTGAAGACGTTTTGCTTCTCACCCAAGAAGCTTCTTCAAGTTGGATGAGAAGCAAAACATCTTCAAAGAAAAAACAGAAAGTCCACTTGCCTCTTGAAAAAGCACCTTTGGAACAACCATGACCTGGATGACTGAGAATCTCCATTAGATACTCTGCTGTTGGAGAATCCAAGTCTCATATATTTTGTCATTTTGATTGACATGAAAGACTCGATCTCTTTCTCCATCCAACTTGAAGAGGAAAGTAGCTCATTACAAATTGTATGATAATCATTTCAGTATTTGAGTTAGCAGATTTTTTAAAATCTCAAAACTGTATATCCTTATAGAGAATGTGAAGGAATAATACTTTCTCTGTTCTAAGTATCTTATGTTGTTTTAAATTCCTGAAGCCCATTTCAAAGCATATACCTTTAGTTCTTCTCTTGGGTTCAGATTTAGTTAGAATTGATTTTTCATACAATGTCATATGGAAAACCATTAACTGCGTAAATGTGATCTATGTTGGTGTAAATATATCTGAGTGTCATTTCTGAGTATCTTTTCCAAAGCCTTTATTGCTATGTTACTAAGTGCTAGTTTGTGGTATATTTTCTTACTTCTGGCTCCTTTACTGTTGATCATCAATCCTGAAATTCAGAAGATCTCTTCTTCTTCTTCTTGTGCCATATAGCAATAGCAATAGCATTTAGACTTATATACCGCTTCATAGTGCTTTACAGCCCTCTCTAAGCGGTTCACAGAGTCAGCATATTGCCCCCAACAATTTGGGTCCTCATTTTACCCACCTCGGAAAGATGGAAGGCTGAGTCAACCTTGAGCCGGTGAGATTTGAACCGCTGAACTGCAGCTAGCAGTCAG
>QLTV01012198.1:8626804-8650074 GCA_003457575.1 Thermophis baileyi | reverse complement strand
AGAGCTGAAATATGTGTGTGTGTGTGTGTGTGTGTGTGTGTGTGTGTGTGTGTATATAAACCCCATAAAATATTTTTCCTATTCTTTTATTGGCTCTTTGGGGATGCGATACATTGTTCTTGTTGTTTGTTTCAATTTCTACAGGTGATACTCTTGCCCAAATGACTTTGAGAAGTGAATAAAATATAAAATTCAACAACAAACACAAAATATAATTTAAAAAAACAGCAGCTGAAAGTAAAATTTCAAAATAAAAATAAAAATTAACCAATCGATGCAACCAACTGTATTGCCATTGATTTGTTATTATTGCTTATTGTATTATTATCTGTTATTATTGTTATTATTTATCAAAACTTTTCCCAATTGTTCTTGTCTGTCTCATGCAATCTTATCATCACAATTACCATGGAAAGCCTGATTACACTGAAACATATGATTGGATCAGCATTATTAAATAAGATTTGTGTCTCAACCTGAATTTCCTGCCTGCATTCTAACCCTACATAAATTCACCTTCCATTGGAGAGACTGTAAATATTTGCAAATTCTCACTTTCAGGATTAAAACCTTATCTTCATAGAAATGTCAAATACATTGGAAAGTTAGAAATAGGTCAATGATCCTTTCTTACAGAGGAATCATATACTATTCATTCACTCAAATATCTAGGAAGTATCTTTACTCTTGGAATGATGCCCAAGGCAGGATCTATATCAGCCAAAATGTGGGTCTATGCCAGGCCATAGAGATATCTATTGATAGTTGAGGTTTGTTGTTGTAATTTCTCCCAATCCAACTAAAGCACCTTTTAAAAAAGAGATTGTTGTTCTATGAGTAATTTTTCACACTCAGTGACTTATTGTTGTGCATTATTGCGATAGATGTTCATTGGTAATTCTAAGCTATTCCATTTCTCTCTTCACTTGCCATGTTAAGTCTTTAAATTCACTTTGCCAGTATTGTCAGTAGAACTTAACATAGACAAGGCTGTTAGGAGCACAAAGATGTAATAGGACTCCAGGCATTTTATTCAGTAGTAATGCTTGGCCTATGTAATGGAGTAATTAGAATGTTAATTAGTTCACTTTTGTGAAGCGCTCTAAAGGAATGAAAGTTCCAGCATTGCCCTTACTTAGCTATATCGGATTTTATTTTTAGCCACAATCATCCTTAGAGGTATTGTGCTTACCTTAAGAAAGAGGTACCAAAGAAAGCAGCAGCATGTTTTAAAGACCCACAAGGCCATAGAGGAAAATTACAAACATGGAAAAATGCTATGCAACAAAGCTATGTATTGTGGATGCCCCTGACTTTAGGCATACAGACAGAAAATAAAACACATCCCATCAACCTCTGTCTTAAACACTAGGACTACAGTGAAATTCCACCAGATGATAGATAGGATGGTTTTATCACAGTTTACATTCTACCATTGTGGCTATTGGGCACTGTATTTCCTAATAGTCTATCATCCATTTACTAAGAAAGCAAATGTACTGTATTTCCTAATAGTCTACCATCCATTTAATAAGAAAGCAAATGTACTGTATTTCCTAATAGTCTACCATCCATTTAATAAGAAAGGGGAAATGTTGCAACATTTTATATCCACCTAGTAACAGATTTGACTGTGTTGGAGATCAGATAATATGTGTTCACTGTGTTACATCCATATTTAACTAAGTCTATAACTAAAAGTCCAGAGTCACTTTTTCTGAGATGGGTAATTAGGCAAATTTGATTAATAAATGAACAAAGAAATAAATTACAAGGAATAGCAATAGCACTTAGACTTATATACCGCTTCACAATGCTTTTTATAGCCCTCTCTAAGCAGTTTACAGAGTCAGCATATTGCCCCCAACAATCTGGGTCCACATTTTACCGACCTTGGAAGGATGGAAAGTTGAGTCAACCTTGAGCCTGGTGAGATTCGATCTGCCAAATTGCAGGCAGCCGGCAGTCAGCAGAAGTAGCTTGCAGTACTGCATTCTAACCACTGCGCCACCGTGGCTCTTGTGTTCTCTGTTCTAGTAATTTTTTAAATAGAGAGACTATATTGAATATACGATGTTAGCAGAATAAAGGTACAATATATTGGGAAGGAATTAACCCTGATATTTAATAATAGTGAGAAAGAGCCAGTTCAATTAGATTTAGATACAAATTTAGAAAATTAAACTTGCAATTCTGAATTGTTTAATTTCCCAAAGAAATTTGATGCCAAAGGATGTTCTTCAAGAATTTATGGTAGACTCACTGTAGGGTTGAAATATTTTTGGATTTGGGTTTAAAAATGAAAGCCACATATTTGTTGACATAAATAAATGTCCAAAATGAACTAAATATTATGGGACTTCCATTTGTTTTCCATCACCTCCCTTGTCTTTTTTTGGGGGGGGGGGGAAGTGTCTCCTTAATTTCTCAAAGCAATGATATTGTAATCCATTTTAATTTTTGTTTTTTAAAAAACAAAAATAAATAAATGATGCTTCCATTCCTCTCAACTGTACTATTGTTAACCATTGTGATAACATACAAGAACAAAGGAGATAGACAGACTTAACCTTAAATCCATTGCCAGGAACTACAAAAGCTGGGCAGGAGATTGAAGGAACTGGGACACAGGAGATGTTACCTTTTCTCTTTTCTGTTGAAGGAGATGGCCCAGAAGAAAGAAGAATATCTGAAGCCATTCCCAATGGAAATAGTTTGAGTTCTTCAAACATGAAATATATTTGCATAAATAATTTCTTGCATAAAGATGGTGACTGAGGCCATCTTGGGGGCTTCAGTGTTGCCAGATGGGCGGTATGTGTTTAGAGGCAACATACAACCCTTATCTGGAAGTCTTTAAACTGTGTCCTGTCAGGGCGGGACAAATACTAGGACAGGAAGTAATACACAGGCTAGTGTATATGGAGGCACTCAATAACAAACATATCAATATAGGGAGGAACAAGTCAAGTTATGTGATATAGATTTCTAATATCTGTAATCTCACATGTTTAATGTACTGTTTATGGAAAGCAAGTATAATAAGCCAGAAGCCTTAATGCAGGAAGGCATGTATGATTTAGTAGTTATTACTGATCTGTGATGGAATAAAACTCATGAACAGAATGCAAGGATTGAAGGGTATGATTTATTTAAAAGAAATAAGCCATATAAAAGAAGAGGGGGAGCGACTTACAGTATAGATGAAAATAGTACATTAATGTGTAAAAATCCAGCAATTTAATAAGGGTTCATTATGAACTTTTTAGGAAGAAATAGAGAGGAGAGAAATAAAAGGGGAAACATAAAAGGGGGAAAATAAAAGGGGAAAGAGCAATGATATGATTACAGGACTATGCCAAAGTTCGGGATAAGTTCTAGATAATGCTCTCCTGGACTACCTAGATATAGCTTATGTCAATACTAAAAGAAAGAAAATGGAAGATGCGGTTCTGCTGCTATGAGAAGATAGCGGGATTGTAACAGATGACAAGGAGAGGCCAGAGTTCTTCTATTTTTCATCAGTCTGCTCCTAAGCTCCCATCAAACAGTATGATATTGAAATGAAACTAGCAAGAACACTTGTTGGAAAGAGGAAGTTGCAATGCAAAGTAAGTAAAGAGATGATTAGGGAGCACCAGGCTACCATGAAGGATATGAGTGCCCCAAACATTGACTGCAGAGAAGAAGCAAATTCCACATATGTTGTGGCAACCAACTATTGAAAAGATTTGATTTGTCAAATCTCACAGTAACCAATGTCAAGATATGGAGCAGAGCCTCCAAGGCTACATGGATTCCAAATACTCTTGCAGTTGGATCCTTCAGTGTACATTCATTAATGTGATAAACTTCCAGGCCACAGAGAATATGTCTTGTTAGTTATAAAAACACACATATACAGTATCTAATAATTGATATGCAGGTATTTCGTTACTTCATGCGGCAAGGTTAACAGTGCTCCATTTTCATAAAAAAAATTTTTTTTAAACTCACCTCATAGGCCGATATATTGCTGTGTACCTTTTTTTAATTTGTTTGGTTTATTATATTTGTTACTGATTCCTTTGCATGTTCCCTAAGTTTATGAAAGTCCAGGGCAAGCTGTCTTCTAGACAATTCCAAAATGCAGTAATGTTGAGAGCATTTGTTATGCTTTTCAGCCAAGTGTTTTCCTTGCTCGAATGTCATAATTGCCTGACACCAGTTTCAATTAATGATGTGGCATTTCCCTTGAATGGGTGAACTGCTTCAGTAAATGCTCAGGCTTGCTGTGCCTGTTTGAAATCCACAAGCCTACATTTATGATAAGATAATGAATGTACTCTTGTCAAGCACAACCATATTGAAAAAGGCTCCAGGCAACAGCACAGTGTAATAAATTTTGCTAAGTGGAGATCATATATTTTTAGAGACAGATCACATTCTCAGTGGCCGGAAGCGAATGCCAAAGGTCAAGAGTATGCAACACTTTGGGGGATGAGGACCACATTTTTGAATGGCATGCTGGAACACATTGAAAAAAGAGAGGTCCAGGACGAAAAAGTAGGAAGGTCAGGACAAGACAACAAAATGGATTTTATATGTTTTAAAAGCAACTAAAAATTCATTTCATTAATCACATAGTTAATGTGCTTACTCCTCATGTATTTAATCCTTTTCAACTTTTGTCACATTAAAATTTGGGGAGACATTTTGCAGGAGTTATGGACAACCCCCAGTATTTGAGAACATAAACTATAAGTTGCATAATAGAAAGGAAGGGAAGGATCAATGAAGAATATCTTCATTTTAAAAACTACATTTTTCTAAGGGTTGATAGAGAAGGAACACCCTGTCCACTTTTTGCAATTTGTACAGTGTGTCAGCTGTGCCTTATCAAGATCTGAAATACATATTCACAATGATAATTATGTGATTTCTTCTGAGGACTGAGGATTGTTCTTCTAAAGTTTTCAGTTATGGGCAATGAGATCCTATGCTTGAACATTCCCTATGTGAATGATCCTTCAGAATCCTTTCACACATTCCCTTTCCTTAAATGCAGAGCATGTTTCAAAGTGACAGGGAACATAGTCCCATGGGAGGCAGTTTTGATTTGCTTCAGCAACATGCTTCATGCTGCAAAAGCTATACAATATGCTTATTCAGAGTGAACAGGTGATGCATTGTGCCTCAGTGAGGTATTCTGCTAGCCTATTCGAGCTATTGTAAGTGCTGGAAGCAGTTGGAGGAACCTTGGAGTAGTGCCAAGTGAAGCAACACAGCTGCTTTACTTGTAAAACTGAGGGAGCTATGTTGCTTCTGAAGCAATTTTGGGGGAGGATGTGCTTCACACAAGCTTCTTCCAAGTGAAACACCCCTTCAAAGATGCACATAGTCGTAAGAGAAAATTAAATGGATTCTTCCATCAAGTCATTATAGTTTCCTGTGTCCTTAAAGTCCTGGAGTCTCCCTAGCTACTTGCAACCAAATGCACCTTACTCATTTTTATTTACTTTTTTCATGTCTTCATGATTTTCTACTTTTATATGCTTTGTTATTTTATATATTCCTGGTATATTGCTCCTAAAGAAAGAGGGACTATTTTCTGTAGTTACATTTCTCAATGCTACCAGCTTAGGAGGAAGGACTAAGGGCTAGTTTGCCCTTTGCAATGAAGCAAAAATGTTTTTTGCAAACTCTAGGCATACTAGATCCTTGAACTAATGTGGCAGTGGCTCAAACTCTAGATATCTTTCCCCAGGACACAGGATGAGATGGACAGACTTGCTAACAGAGTTGTGATCATCCCACCTCAATAAAGCTCTGCTAATTCCTCCAGAAAAGACAGGTTCTACTAGGAATGTACAGACCTTTAACTCAGTCAGCTCTGACCAAATTAACTCAGGAACATAGCAGAAAAACAGAATAACAGAGTTGGAAGGGACCTTGGAGATCTTCTGGTCCAAGCCCCTGCTCAATCAGGAAATCCTATACCATTTCAGACAAATGGCTGTCCAATCTCTTCTTAAAAATCGGCAGGGTTAGAGACTTCTGCAGGGAAGTAATTCCACTGATTAATTGCTCTAACTGTCAGGAAGTTTCTCCTTAGTTCTAGGTTACTTCTCTCTTTGATTAGTTTCATCCATTGCTTCTTGTCCTGCCTTCAGGTGCTTTGACGAATAGGCTAACCCCCTCTTCTTTGCAGAAGCCTCTCAAATATTGGAACACTGCTATCCTGTTACCCCTAGTCTTTCTTTTCATTAAACTAGACATACCCAATTCCTGCAACCGTCCTTCATATGTTTTAGTTTCCAGTCCCCTAATCATTTTTTGCTCTTCTCTGAACTCTTTCTAGAATCTCAACAAGTTTTTTATATCGTGGCAACCAAAACTGGATGCAATATTCCAAGTGTGGTCTTACCAAGGCATTATAAAATGGTATTAACACTTCATGTGATCTTGATACTATCCCTCTGTTAATACAGCCTAGGACTGTTTTGGCTTTTTTTGGCAGCTGCAGTACCCTGCTGGCTCATATTTAAGTGATTGTCCATTAGGATTCCAAGATCCCTCTCACAGTTATTACTGTTGAGCCAGGTACCACCTATTGCCATGATGGCAAACCTATGGCATGCGTGCCAGAGGTGGCATTCAGAGTCCTCTCTGCTGGCATGTGCGCTGTCGCCCCAGGTCAGATCTCCATGGCATTTCTTTCGTGAGCTTCTGTTTCCCTGCAAATGTCGAAACAGAAGCTCACAAAAGAAAAAGTTCTTACCTCTTGCCATGCTGCCGTTAGGCTGTTTTTCACCCTCCCCAGGCTTCAGGAGGCTTTCCTGAAGCCTGGGGAGGGTGAAAAATGGCCCAACGGCCCAACTTATGGTTCAGAAACAAACTTCCTGTTGGGCCGTTGGGTCCGTTTTTCGCCATCCACAGGCTCTGGAGGCTTTCCTGAAGCCTTGGAAAGGCAAAAACAACCTCCCCCCGCTCTCCGGAAGGCCGAAAATCAGCTGGCCAGCACGCACATGCGCGCTGGAGCTGACATAGGGCAACGCCTCGCGTGCCCTCAGATATGGCTCCATGTGCCACCTGTGGCACGTGTGCCATAGGTTCGCCATCACTGGACTACACGTTGAATGTGGTTGGTCAGCTAGTTACAAATCCATCTGGTAGTGCTGTGTAATCCACTTTTGTTTATCTTAGCAATAAAAATGCAGGTTAGATAGCAACACCATTAGATGTTTTTTCCCAATTTTTCCCAATATTTTTCAGTAAAAGTCCTTCAAGAAATCTTTTGTATGTCTCCAAAGAGTGGATTAAATCATGGTGGGCAAGATTGATTGTGTAAATTTCACTTTTTAAAGAGGGGAATTAAAAACAACAGATTAAATGTACTACTATTGTTCTTCTTTTTAGTATATTACTATTTTTTTTTAAAGCAAATAGAAAAAAAGACTCAATCATTCCATTGACGGAAAGATAATTTTAAAAGGCCTTCTAACAACATTAAATAAAAATGTGGTTCTCATCTGCAAAATGTTGCTTGTCCCAGCTACACAATTTTGAATATTCACCTACAAAAACATTTGGTGTGTAAGTAATGTAGTATCTACTGAGGAACAACAATCAGTACAAATAAATGTAAGTGCTGAGTAGCAAATAATTTCATAGCTGAGTGTTTTTTTGAAACTCCATTAAAAAGTGAATTAAACTGAAAATGAGCAGTTTACATTGAATTACACATGATTTTGCAAGTGACTAATTGATTAATCAGTAGCTGTACTTTAAAGGTGTATAAATCAAATTTGCATAGTGTATGTAAGCAATTTAATATTTCAATTAGCTAATTGACATAAATGTTAATACAGTAAGTGAGCAATAATATTCAGTTGCTCAAATTCTATCCATTAACAAAGACAGAAAAGAAAACTTTCATAAAACTGCCCCCCCCTTTGTATATTGATTCTGGTGAAAATTAAATTAGCAAACATGAGACATCCTGAAGAAAGAATATACTTATAGCAGCTTTCATTTATATGCCAGTAAACCTAAGAGTCATTGGCATCGCTGAAAGAGAGCACTAATAATGTAGGCAGAAAACAACAAGAATCTGATTGCAAATATTCACTATTTTAAAACTATAAGCAAGGGAAAGAAACTGTTCACTGTATATATTTTTTTTACAAAACAAGTTGCAATTTTGATGCGAATGAGCCATTTTTTTTTTCAAAATAAGAAATATGAAACAATAGGTAATGCATGTAAACTTGGTTAATTAGAGAATACATGCTCCTCTGTATAAAAATTGAGTTAAAAAAGCTTTGCCCCTCTCAGTCAGCAATTAAAATTGCACTCCTAAAGTTCATCTCTTATCTGAGATTTGTCCCATTCAAATTCTCAGTAGAAAAATTATAAACATATAAAGATTCCAGATGTGATCAGAACTAGCCTATAGACAATAACAGATTTATTATTTATTTCTGCACTATCATCTCTCTCACAGCTGAAAACAGCTGATTTGATTGAAATCACAGTAGCATTCTGTGGAGTTGGGAAGTCAAATCTTTTCCTGATACCATTTTCTTGATCCAATTACTAATCACTTTTATCTTTTGAAAGACAGGGCAAATTGCTTGAAGTTACATGGATGTTCACTGTAAAAAAAAAAGAGTAAGGTCTGTTAAGAAAATACATTTCTTAGAATCTTTGGCATCTGGGCTATTCTCATCCCACTAGGCACTTGGACGAAAAGAGATGAGATGCTTCAGGTGCCATCAGATTGTTTTTAGCCAATGCCATGTCAGATAAAGAGAAGAAGTTGGTAGGAGAGCCTACAGCACTATAGTAGTGGGCATTCTTAAATTCAAGGAGTTTGGACTCCAGCAGTTTCTAATTATGTCTTCAGAAATACATAAATTAGATGCATAATTTGAATATATATTTTTTCTGTTGCAGGAAGAAGTAGGTCAGTTGTGCAATCCAATTCCACAACAAACTCTGAAATGTGATTGTATATGCATTTGGCCATCACTAAAAGTGGAATGGAATGCTTTGTTTATTTTGTTTTCTGAAATATGATTAATTCTGATCATCTGCTCAATTCAGGAGTCTGAATTAAAACGTTCTTAAAGATGCTATCTGGACTGTGTTTGAACAAATTCAAGGAAGGAAAGTTCATAGCCTTCTTTATTTCAAATATATATAAGGAAAAAAACTTAAATAAGATCTGAACTATCAATATTGTGGGTATTCTATCTCTGGAAGTTCCTAAGAAGAGGATGCCTCTTCTTTAATAGTAATTTTATTAGAAATTACAGCTACAAAAATTTTTAAAAACTGACACAAACTTAAAATATAAAAGAAAAAAGAAAAAATGCAAAAAAAGAGAAAGTAGAAAAAAGAGAAAAAGAATGTTATAAAGAAAAGGAAAAGAAATATATAAAGAAATGACTTCCCACTTCATCACAAGTATAAAGAAATTTATCACTTTCTCTTAAAATATAACAAATGATTTCTGCTCCTCATATTGATCATATTGATCTCTTATCAATAAATCATTAAATCATTAAAAGCTCTTATTTTCAGCCCTGATCAGCAAAAGTCCATTAAGGATTATCAGATATAATAACATATCAGCTTTATATTCCTTCCTTTTACTTTTAACAAACTTGTTCTTTAGTTCTTTCAAATGTCCTAAAGTTTGATTTATTTTCATTTTTTCTTCACAAAAAACTTCAAAGCTTTAACAAGCTTCTTTTATATATCCAATGTAGAAAAATTATCCAGGTCATTCTCTTGGTTTGTTATTTGTATAACCTTCTTAATTATTAAGACAATTTTTGTTTTGTGTGTCCAGCTGACCATCTGTTTCCATATTTTTCTTGTAGCTTGTCATTTTTAAATCCATTTTCAGATGAGTCTCAGTCTTCTCCATAAAATTTGATCCTCTTCTATAACATCTTTCAAACATAGTCTATCTCTAGAGACAAAGACTCTTAAAATTAACTTCTGGGTCCATTGTTCAGAAAAGTCTTTAATGTGTCAAATGTTAAAATACTTTGCTCCATTTGTATTAGTAAATCAAATTTTTCTTCTTTAATTGCAATTTTTAATTTCTTCTAGTTCCCTCTAGGGTACAATCTTCAAAGTCCCATCCTATCATATGTTTTTAAAGAATTAAGAACAAAAGCATTTTCCCATTTTTTACTTCCAGAAAAAAAAATCCTTAAACTTATATTTAAAACTTCCTTAGCTTAGAATTAAAGAAAACTCGCCTAGCATTGTAAAACTTATCAAAAGTTCCTAATAGCTAAAAATCAGTTATCAAGCAATTTCCAAAAGTGATTAGAAAAGGAAGCATGCAAGTCCTGTGGCCTTAAAAGGTGCTGACCATGGTTTGTGCAGGATGACTATTCCCTTATCTCCCAGAGCTCTAATCCCACAGAAGACGATTTTCTTGTGGTGTCCTCACAAAGAGCAATTGTATGGAGCACTTATGGGCAGTCACAAATCCTCACCTTGTCTGGGGAAGAATTATGAAGAGCAGGTCTACTTGCTGGCTCTTTATTCTGCCTCAATCATGAGGTCTGCTTTTAGTGGGGCTGACTTCAGTTTGTCATTTCTTCTCGGAAGTCATGGACAGGTATGTCTTGAATTTATTGGATGGTGTGTTTTTTTTTGTTTTTTTTTGTACATTGCAGAATGGGACTTTTGATATGTAATTGTCATCAGTGTTATGAAAGGTACATGTAAACAGGTTTGTGTTGTATTGAAATGTAATTATATTATAGTTTTTTATCTTGTGGAAATCAATCTACATCTGAAATATAAGTCCATAAATTCATAGATTTCAGGTATAATTCACAATGATGTTTTATGTTAGAAGTCTGCAGAAATAGAAACATGGTACGCTAGAAAATTGCTATCAGAAAAAGTTCTAACTAATCTATGTTCACATAGATTCAATCTAATTGTTCAGTCTAATTGCTCACATAGATACCTGCTCTCCAGTTCATGTAGGTACCTGATCTCAACTGGAGAGAAGGTACCTACATGAGCAATTCAGGCAGAATGGGTACCCACAAGCATTTATTACAAGATGCTGCGCAACATGCAGGGGAGAGAAAGGAAGAAAGAAAGAAGGTACAAGACCGACTATATGGCACGCCTTGCCCATACATCAAAGTTTTTACTTCTGAACAGTCATGCATAGGATTATGGTGCCAGTTTTATTAGATTATGGCCATTATCTTGTTGTATTTCCATTCACTCAAGTCTTCAACTATAAACAATGGCCATGACATCCAAACAATAAAAAGCAATTTGACTGTTGAAACAATTACCCAGAGAAGTAGCAGGCTCCTTTTCCCTAGATGAATTAACTTAGCCATCTCTCAGGAATGTTTGAAAAGGGATTGAACCTGATGACCAAACTGATTCTACAATTGTACAATTTATATTCCCACTCTATGTTGTTGCAAAACAGCATGCTTGGAAAGATTGTATTACTGTAATTACCATAAAAATTGCACTCGGATAGTTTCAGAAGGAGCTGCCCCACTTTCTCCTTCTGGCTATAATCCATGTGTTCCTCAGTATAGAATGATATAATAGGAGAGAGGGTGTTGTAGCTAGAAATCACTAAGTAGTTTTCCAGATTCTGCCTGCTATTTTTTTAAAAAAATAATAATCTTTGAATCTAAACATTTTAACTGCATCTGGGTCAAAGAATCATAACAGGTGGGTAACAAGAGTGATGGGACAAGTCTGTTTTTCCAACTTCATAGCAAACTGGGATTAGAGAGCTAAAAAGAGGTACAAGCAAAGAATAAAAAGTCTTTTATACTCCTTCCTGTGCTGAAGAAACCAGTGAATATTCTGGCTCAGTGGGTTTAATTCAGGGCCTCAAGGCATATGGCAGATGTACAAACAGAACACCAGCACCTTTGTTTCCTGGCTCCTAGCAGGGATACACACATACCTATACCTATACCTATACCTATATCTATACCTATAAGGTAAAGGTAAAGGTTCCCCTTGCACATATGTGATAGTTATTCCTGACTCTAGGGGGCGGTGCTCATCTCCGTTTCAAAGCCAAAGAGCCAGCGCTGTCCGAAGACGTGTTTGTGTGTGTGTGTGTGTGTGTGTGTGTGAATGAAACAGGGAAAAGAACTTGTGGCTTAGATGGTAAAGCAACTGCCTGACAAGGCAAACAGCCCAAGTTCGAATCCCAGAAGGGTATGGCTAGCTGATGAGAGCTAAATAGCTTGAAATAGATCTATACTAGTCTCCCTTTATTTCTTTATCAGTAAAAATGTTATATATAGGAAAAATGGTTTGTCATGAAAGCGACTGCCTGCATGGCCCCTGGATTGGGGCCGAAAGGTGAAAGGAAGCAGTATGCTCCCTCCCATATTTGGGTATACCAGGTGATTCGACAGAAACACACACACACACACACACACTTGGGGAGAGAATATTTATATGTTGGAGTTCCAATGTGCAATATCATAGCTCAACCTAAGCACCAACAGTACAAAATAATTGTGACCACTTAAAGGCATTGAATGAGATAAACAACCATATAAGTCCTATAAATAAAATAAATAAATTGATGATGCATAAATCCTGGAAAATCTAAAGGACTAAGTATGCCTTTCTTGATAGAGAAATTCATAAGTGGAATGCCACAAAGGCATTTAACTTTGTAAACCATCTAAGTGGCAAATTGGATAAAGGCAACACATTGGATAAAGGCAATATATTGCAAAATAAAAGTGTTTATTCTTTTCCCCTCAAGGTTCTTTTGTTTGTCATAATAGCTATCTCACACAGGCTGTAGACAACTTTGTTGGCTTTTAGTGGTTCTAGACATTCTGATTAAGCAACAATGAGTAAGTAAAACAGCAACATAAATATTTGAATTGGGCAACTTAATTCTGTCAAAGGCATCCTCGAAGGCATGCTGGGAGGTTATGCTTTGGAACTTTTACATCCACCATAGAGAAAACATTTTGTTCTTTAAAGCTCCATGCTCCAATGGAGAACCTTAATGAAATATACAGGCAGTAGGCAACCAGGCTTGGAATATTGTGCACAGCTTGGATTGTTGTTATCTGATAAAGAATATGGAGAAAGTGCAGCAAAGGGCAATCAATCTGAAAAAAGGGAAAGGAGCAACTCTTCTATGGGGATAGGCTACAGTGTGTGTGTGTGTGTGTGTGTGTGTGTGTGTGTGTGTGTATGGGGGGGAATTTATGGGGGAAATGATGGGGAAAAATAATCTTATAAAAGTTATGCATAATGCTGAAAAGACGGAGATGACATTTTTCTGCTTCCTTCACTGTACACATTGGAAGCTGATTGGTCATCACCAGATCTGGCCATGTTACTCCTTCTGATAAAGTACCACTTTCCATTTTTCATCAACCATTTAATCTGGTGGGCTGAGATAGTCCAGCCTCACCCTGGATAAACACATACTGTACACACCCAGCAAAACGCACATCCTGCTTTATCACATTAGAGGCAAATTACAAAAGTTGTTTCTGTAAGAAGTAAAAGTCTTTAAAACATCCAATTTATAACAGAGGGGGATAACCTGAGTCCCTAGATGTAGACTCATCTCATTACAGGTAATCCTTGAATTATGACCCTTTGTTTAATGATTGTTCAAAGTTATAACAGCAATGAAAAAACTGACCGGTGACTGCTCTTTGAATTTATGACCGTCGCAGCATCCACATGTCATGCAATCATGATCTGGGTGCTTATTTATGTATTTATAATGGTTGCAGTGTCCCGGGGTGGGGGGAGGGGATGGGATTGCTATTTGCAACCTTCTTGGGGTTTTCCAATAAATCAGTGGGAGAATCTGGATTCACTTAGCAATTGTATGATTCACTTAATGACTGCAACAAAAAAAGTTGTAAAATCAGGCATAACTTATTTAGCAACTATATTGTTTAGCAACTGAAGTTCCGGTCTTAACTGTGGTCATAAATTGAGGACTATCTGTAGCTTTAACCCAAATCACAAATGGAAAGTGATGTGATCTGTATCCTAAAATGTTTTAAGCCCATAGCTCCTTCCATCCTGTTTAAAGCATCATATATTATGGGACAAGGAAGTGTGGGTTGTTGTTGTTAGCACTCTGATATTTTTATTAGGTTGAAATGAGTGAAAGGATCATATCTAAAAAGTTTTAGATTATCTACCTATCTATCTACTAAAAAAAGGCAAAATGTACTCTCAGTTCCAGGCTCAAATGTTCCTTCTTTTCAATCAAGCAGCTGCAGCTCTCAGTGGTGAAGATACTGAATACAGCAAATTGGTAGAAATGGTAGAAATATAATCTTATAGTACATTGTTAAGGTAAAGCTGGACCCTCCAAGCTCTTAATGAGCAAAGAATAATGTACCAGACAAAAGGTTAGCAAGATCACATTTACACAAACACGACAAAATTGGTTTTCCAAAAGTAATTAAACTTCCACAAGCAGAAAATGATTAAATTACTTCAAAAAATTCAGTTTGACATGGCTTATAAAGATGTATATTTTCTTTACATTTCTTAATTTAAAACTTATGATTAATATAAAGCAGACTACTAGATGGTTTCAGTACAGTTCAAAATACATAGTTTATTAAAATGAATGACCTCATGAAAAAGCATTAACATTTAGTAATTTTTGAGATGTGATGAAGCAAAATTAAAATGATTAAGAAATAAATTGGAGGAAAACAGTGCAGCTTATAATATAAGTGAACTTCTGTCCAGATGACAAAGGGTTGTCTTCACTAATGGCTATAGACCATTGGTGGGATTCAATTTTTTTTACTACCGGTTCTGTGAGCGTGGCTTGCGTGGCTTGGTGGTCATGTGAGTGGGTGGGCATGGGTGGGTGGGAGGTCATGTGAGTGGGTGGGTGTGGCCGGGGGGTCATGTGACTGGGTGGAAGTGAGTGACGAGTTGGCCATGCCCACTTAGGTTTTGTGGCTCCCGGTGTTTTCTGTGGGAAATGGGTCATGTGGAAATTTCTTACACTTAGGAAATTTCTCCTTAGTCCAACTCATAATAAAATAGCACAATAATATAGCACTGTTCCAATATTTAGAATAGAATGGAATAACAGAGTTGGAAAGGACCTTGGAGGTCTTCTAGTCCAATCCCCTTCTTAAGCAAGAATCCCTACACCACTTCAGACAAATGATTATCCAATCTCTTCTTAAAAACTTCCAGTGTTGGAGCATTTACAACTTCTGGAGGCAAGTTGTTCCACTGATTAATTGTTCTGTCAGGAAATTTGAGGGGCTCCTACAAAAATGAGGGAGTCAATCTATTTTCCAAAGCACCAAAAGGCACAACAAGAAACAATGGATGGAAACTAACCAATGAGAGAAGCAACAGAGGACTAAGGAGAAATTTCCTAAGGGTGAGACCAATCAACCAATGGAATAGCTTGCCTTCAGAAGTTGTGGGTGCTCCATCACTAGAGGCTTTCAAAAAGAGTGAGGGAAGTACACCCCAAAAGGACAGTGCCAGGAACCACTCAAACAATGCAAAAAACTTAAAATTGCCATTCCCCTTTTAAATCAGCTGATCACAGAAGTGTTACTTAATACTCTTTATAATGAAAATGTTTGTAATCTTGTCCTTCTTCCGGAAGGGAAGAAGTTAATCCCATCCCTAGATGGGTGATTGATGGGTTTCTCTGCCCTAATCCTATCAGTTTCTGTTGTTTATTGACTTGATTCAGCATGTATCGGCTACATTCCAGCTGCAACTATTAAGTGGAGCTATTAACTGAAGGGAGGGGGAAAAAAACCCTCTCTTGCACTTTATTTTTAACTGGTTCTCCGAACTGCATAAGCAATTTACTAACGGTTTGGCTGAACCGGTGAGAACCAGTTGAATACCACCCGTGTTATAGACTAAACAGGAAAACAGGGGAATAGTGCTTATATAAAATGTATTAACTGAACATGTTATAATCTCTCTTGGAATGGCAAAGAATGGAAGAAGAATGATTCTGAAGACAAGCAGGTTTGATAGCTATTGCAACTTTAATAAATTGTGAAGAAATTCAGTATTATACAATATTTCATACAATTACTAAAGATACATCTGGCTATTATGCTATTAATTCAACTGAATGCTGAATAATATCACCTCAACATATGTATGACTCATATCTTTGTTTTTAACTGAATTATATTGAACATTCCAAATACTATAAAATTTATTATTTATTTATTAAATTTATATATTGCCCATATCACTCTGAAAAGTGACTGTGGGTGGCTTACAGTTAAAATCATAAATATAAAAGATATTAAAAACATTGAATAAAAAGACAAGAAGCAACAAAAGGTAAGATCAGCATGGCAATAGCGTCAGTCCACCAACCACTTCCAACATTAATTTCAAGACCCCAAGCTAACTGGCTGAGCAAGGTTTTAATGCTGTTCCAGAAGGTCAAAAGGATGGGGGCAGACCTCACCTAAAGAAGGTAAATATTCTATAGATTAGGGGCCATGGAAGAAAAAGCTCTCCTTTTAGACCCTGAGAGCTGAAATACTTTGACTAATGGGGTAAACAGCTTCTGCTGAGTTAAGTGAGCCAGGACAATATTTTTGGAATGAGAAAGTTCATCAGAAAACCGAGTCTCATGCCATGAATGGCTTTAAATGAGTTAACCAACACCTTGGTAGCCAATGCAGTTTCTACTACAGAGGTATTTCCAAATTCTTGGAAAATCACGAACATACGAACATAGAAAAATATGTAGTTCATCAACCATGACATACTATAAACAGTTACTAAGAACTAAAACCTACTGCACTAATTAGATTTATACTGAGGTTTGTGTATAAAGGATTGCAATCTAACTAATGGGTACATTCAAAGAATAAGAGTCCATATCCATTTTTAAGACTGTTAAGATTTTCCAAATAAGAAAAGGGAGGAAAAAGCTGTGGAATGGCCATGTTTAGATTTTAATACCTCAGGGAAGTTGTGTTGTTGAAAATAAAGATGGAAAGGAGCAGAATTGGAATGCATGTTGTACTCCAGAAAAAAGAGCTACACACACACACACACAAATCCATAGATTATTTTTCATGTCATGGATAGTTAGGGAAATTCAATAGAGATTCTGACCCTAAAAATGGGAGCTGGGCACCAGAATAAAGCAGCAATAATAATAGGAAAAGATACAGTTTTGGAGACTGTGTTAATTTTAGAGCTAGGAGCCCTCTAGAAACAAATGATGGCCAGACAGTTTGGAGCTAGAGAATGCAAATCTGGAAAAGAATTCCATTTGGGTAATGAAAGAAACGTTAGCTGGATTTTTGGCTACTTGATTGGTATAGATATGCTTAAAATGACATACAATGAAGGGCAAATAGCTATCATCCCCAAGGAAACAGTTCTTCAATAATTAAGATTTAATCTTTAATCAGTTACTTAATTTGGGTCTGGAAAACTATCCAGACCGTAACCAGAAATGAAGCAAGTATTTTCATGCACCAATGCTTTTGTGGGAGCAATTGCTTGTCACCTAATCAATGAGCCAAGCATACAGTATATGTCTTCTTAAATTTTTCGCTGGATGAAATGTATAAACAAGAAGATACTAGCCCCACTGTACTTCTTGCTTCCAAGAAACTATCAAAATGCTGGTTTTGCTACTCATTCCAAAATAAAATAGTTTCTTAAATCAAAGTGTTAGGATCTACAAGGTAGAACTATAAATGAAGAAGTCAGTAGCATCTCTGTAACTGTAAAGCTAAATTACATGTTTTACAGAGGGACTTAAACTGCTCTTGGGGTTTTAAAGAAGCCTGGAACAAATTTATAAAATATGTCAAAATGAACCCCCCCCCAAACAGCACAGAAAGAAACACTGAATAAAGGTCATTACTATCTATTTTTATCTCGCCAAAAATGAAAATCCGATAATAATTTATGCATAGGAATTCTATATCAAGAAATCTATATATTAAAGAACGATGTTCAAGGTGCTGTAATAAAATATTTTATTTTGCTTTTACTGATCTTTTACTGATATTCCTTCACTCTATTAGCTACATAAACTTCCAATATATATGTCAGTGAAAGTTGTAAATGAAAACAAATATGGATTACTTTACACATCTTTGCAATTACATATACACACACATCCATAATAAATCAATAAACTCTTATTCACACACACAGTACATACCTACATAAAGAAGCAGACTTGAAGTGTGTCTATATATAGAATTGTGATTTTGAGCAGTAAAACCATGTTAGGCTAAACTCTTTTCCTTAAAATCATTTCTTCTATTCAAAGAGAAAACCTCTTTCCATTCCACTTTTCTGTTTTAGTGGAATTCTTAAATTTTTGAATTTTTTAAATAACCATTTTGTAATATATGTTTATTGAAATAATGGTTTAATGTCAGATGTCGGATGTTATAGAAAAACAATGTAGGCAGGGATGATTTTCAGAGTGTTTGAAAAGAAAGCCACTGCAACAGAAAGCAGAGAGCAGTGAATGACACCATTGTCCATAACAGGCTCCAGAAGCTGAACAAAGGCCAAACAGAGGCTATGGGAAAGCAGATGGTGAAGCATCACTGATTGATGTCCAAGCAGTCCAGGCAGAGGAATGGTGAATGAAGAGGATGGTGAAAAAAATCTAGTGGGAACTACTGGAGTGAGATATTCAGGGGTGGGTTCCTCCTGGTTCGGACCGGTTCACCTGAACCGATAGCGACCCGCTGGTGATGTCATGATGATGTCACCGAACCGGATCGGTCGGTGCCGGTCCATGGGGGCCACCATCTTTTTTTTAAATTTTTCTTTAACTTTTTTTTTTAATTTTTTTTTAATTTTTTTGAAGCTGACTTCTGGCACTGTGCATGCAGTCATCATCTTTTTTTCCAAGAGGCGTGCCCACGCGGTGTGGGAGGGAGCGAACCGGCAGCGAGGTAAGTTGGAACCTACCCCTGGAGATATTGTTAAGATAAGGAACATCTAGATGCAGGCCTTGTAAATTGTGAGAAAGAGAGAGAGAGAGAGATTGAAAGTTAAGGAATTATATTTGCAGAGGTTATGTGGAAGTAAGTAGTTGGTCTGGATAGAATTTGTGTGCATAGTTTATATGATTATAAAGCTCAGACTACGCCTGCATATGATGTCCAATGACATTGAGCTGTATGAGCGATAAGATCAAAGTGCTATGCATAGCAATAGCAGTTAGACTTATATACCACTTCATAGTGCTTTACAGCCCTCTCTAAATGGTTTACAGAGTCAGCATATTGCCCCCAACAATCCGGGTCCTCATTTTACCCACCTTGGAAGGATGGAAGGCTGAGTCAACCTTGAGCCGGTGAGATTTGAACCGCCGAACTGCAGCTAGCAGTCAGCTGAAGTAGCCTGCAGTGCTGCACTCTAACCACTGCGCCACCTCGGCTCTTGCATGGGAACTCACTTAGTATCAGCCCTTCAAAGTAGACCAGATTAGGGAACCAACATCATGAAGGCTAATACTACTTTTTCTTCTGTTCCTCGGAGTTATTCCCATAACAAATAGGAGCTATGGTAGGCAAAAAAAAGGAGCAGTGGGAACTTCTGAGCGGACATTTATTTTATTTATTTATATTTAGGTAACAAATTTAGAGACTGCCCATCTCATTCTCAGAACGACTCTTTATAGGAGAAGTGGGGATTATATATTGGTGCAGGTCACTTCTTCTAATCCAGTGACCTCACTTGCTGTTAAATACCAGGGATGTGTAAAACATGTGGATCTGGCAGACCTGATTGGATACTGATGAGAATGTGGCCTTGTCAAAAAATCTCAAGGGTTGCATTTGGGTATAAGTAGACTTTGGAGGCCAATTTAATGGCGAAATGGCTTGGTTCCTGGGTACCTTTTCCATGAAGACATTAAATCTGTCTCAGGACTTTCTCACCCCTGATGGAGATTAGAGTGCTATAGAAGCCCTGTTTACATGAAGTGAGATCTCCAGAGGCTTGGGGATGGTTTGTTGTTGTTTTTTAATAATAATACTTTAACCATAACACTTTAATAATAAATTTTAATAATAGACTGTAATAATCGTCCCCCTCAGCCTTACCTCCAAGATTAGTAGTAATCCAGACAACATTTCAAAATTGTTCAGGAATGAGGTTATTCTTCAGGATTTCTGAAATTCATATCACTTAATGCCTGACAGTACTAATGATTTTATGATGTTTTATCAATGATTATGTATTTTGTTTTACTATAGTATTATTGCGTTTCAATTGCTGTATGGTTTTTTAAAAATTGTTGTAAACTGCAAAACCTCCTTTGGATTCTAAGATAATAAGTACTGTGTATCAATAAATCAATATTCTGAGACCACACAAGGAACTGTGTGTGCACTAGACAGGTAGTTTTTTTGGTAAAAGCCCTGCCCTATAGAATATGCTGTCTTTGTTGTTTGTTTGTTTGTTTATGTGTTTATGTGTTTATGTGTCTGTCTGTCTGTCTGTCTGTCTGTCTGTCTGTCTATCTATCTATCTATCTATCTATCTATCTATCTATCTATCTATCTATCTATCTATCTATCTATCTATCTATCTATCTATCTATCTATCTATCTATCTATCTATCCATCCTATTTCAAAACCACCCATCTCCCTCATTCCTATTTCACGTTTTTGGCACACAGGGTGATTAAAGGTGGACATCTGATCATATTATTGCATTACTTTGTTACATTCTAGTGGTTAATTATTCCTGAATTATTATCTATAATTAATTGTAATGATTAATAATAATTTACTAAACATAGTAATTGTTAACTAATTAATTATTAATTGTGCTTGGTTTTCCCTCTTCATGTGTACTGCCATGAATCTTTGCGATAGGTGCAGTCTACAGCTGTTCTGAATAAATAAAGTAGCCGGTTTATATCAAAATCTTAAATTCCCAGGAACAGGAGCAATTGCTTTAAAAAGTTGAGGAGGTGCGGTATGATTTACAATCTCTCACCTTTCTGATCCAGCATTAAGTTTCCATCAGATTATTCCCCAAGAATAATCTCTAATGATAAAAAGTGGTTCTTTTCCCCTGATTTACTGGAACATCTGATTTCCTTGATGAGGAATGCTCACATTTCATTAAATGTACAGATGTATCAAGAACATGTCAGTGGAAAAAGGCAACAAAAAATAGTTTGACTCCAGAATTAGATCTTTCTTCAATACTGTCAGCTGTTAAAAAAAAAAAAAAAGGCCAAAGGTCTTTTTCATTACTGAAGTGAGCTTCAACCTCCTTATTGATTTCTAAGAGAGAGAGAGAAAGAGGGAAAGAGAGAGGGAGAGAGAGATGATTTTCAAAGCATCAAACAGCAGTTCAAATACATTTGTTCTGGATGCCAGGAGGATGAAGTTAATCACATAAGCCATAGATTTATTACAGTAAGTAGGAGAACAGAAATGTTAACATTTTAAAGCAAAACATTTTGTTTTGGGTGTGTGTGTGTGTGGCTTCTGTGATTATTTTAAGTAGAATGAAGAGAACAGTTCCCCCTATGTGTGTGTGTGTGTGTGTGTGTGTGTGTGTGTGTGTGTGTGTGTTAGTGAGTGAGTGAGAGAGAGAGAGAGAGAGAGAGAGAGAGAGAGAGAGAGATTGGTGCTCTTTATATAATTTGACTCTAGATATATTCTTGTCATAATAGGCCAAAATTAAATTATTTCTACATTAAATAAAATTTTGTTTTCCTTGAAGGATTTGTTTGCATCGTAAGGTATTCATTCCTCTGTGTGAGTATTGAATAGACTGACTAATTTAAACGGCAGATGATGGGATACATAGTAACACACACATAAGGGATACAAAGCTGGAGAAAGCAATCTAGATATTGTTAAATATAACAATATTATCTTCTGATAGATCAGGAATAAAATTACATTTTTTCATTTATATATCTATTTATAGCTTTTAGTTTTGCAGAGTGGCATGGTGGCCTAGAGGTGAAGATGCTCGCCTCCCATTCAGAAGGTTGAGAGTTCAATCCTAGGCAGTGGCAGATGTTTCTCTATCAGGGTGCAAAGAGGAAATATCTGCTGAGAACTCCGCATAGGCATCAGGAAGGGCATCCGGCCAGTAAATGCTCAGCTCCATTCAGTGGCCCTGACTCCACCCCAATTAAAGGGTCATAAAAATTATAGCTTATAGTTTTGCACATATGGATAAGGCTTAGTATGTAATTTATCTCTGTATTTTTACTCTATTTATAGCAGATCTTTGATACAGTTTGTAAGTAATTGGATAGCTATACCATAGTATGGCATAGTATTATAAGAAGAGGCTAGTAAATATTTATGAAAATTTATAAACTCCATATGTACATTGTTTAATCAATAAAGGGATAGTTTTGTTTAGACCACTAAAAGGATAATACATGATAATGTGATACCTGAATAAATGTCTTTGTAATGTAGAGTGATTGGATCTGGGCTGTAAATATGCAGACACCCTTGAAATGGCAGTAAAGATTCATGGGGAATTCTCTTTGATGTCATCTAGTGTCATCTAATGTCTCTATTTTTGCAGCTCAGATTTCTATTTTTACATTGTGATTGTATGAAAATTGTAAAAAAAAAAAAAAAAAAAAAAAAAAAAAAAAAAAAAAAACCCTTATCTAAAAAATGGAGGAAAAGCCATAATAATAACTTCAGTTTTTGTTTAACTGGATTTTTAGGCCATCTAATATTACAATGACTTTCTAGGGTTTTCTTTCACCAGATGTGCTAGAAAATGCAACATTTGCAAAAAAAAAAAGTCTCTAGATTCACAGGTATTCTTAGAAAGAAAAATGATGTGTTTTTTTAAAAAAAATTTTTTTGGAAAGATGATATTGTGCCCTCCCAAAAAGACAAAGGTAAGGTAGCTCAGTAGGAAGAATCCTGAAGATTAATTGTAGTGGCAAGAAGCAATCTCACCAGTTTGAGTTTTTTGGCAAATCTTGACAGCCATTTTGTGAACATGTAATCCTTCCCCCAGGTAGCCATTTGAGCGAACACTTATAAAAACTTTTCAAAATTATAAATACTTATAGTCCTAAACCTTACGTAAACCTAGAACCAGGTAATTAAAAATCCACATGTTTGGCTTGTCTGACCATTTTTAAAGTAGGCATTTTTTAAAGTTATATGTTTATCCAAATCATTTAACAAACATGTACATTTCTGTTAAATCCTTAACGCGAGGGGAGAAAGTACTGAGGCGAGCCAGATCA
>QLTV01012198.1:8601732-8625130 GCA_003457575.1 Thermophis baileyi | reverse complement strand
AATGGCCAGGGGAAGGGAGCAGCGACTGAGGACATCTGCGTTAGAATGGAATTTGCCAGGACGGTAAAGCAATGTGTAGGAGTAAGCGGCCAGGAACTCAGTCCATCTAGAGAGGCGGGGGGAAATGATCAGGGGTGTCTGACGGTCCCCAGCCAAAAGGCTCAGAAGGGGTTTGTGGTCAGTGATTAATTCAAACGGACGGCCATACACATAATCATGAAACTTCTTCACAGCCGCCACCAAGGCCAGGGCTTCCTTATCAGTGTGGCTATAATTTCTTTCGGTGGAAGAGAGGGTGCGGGAGAAATAAGCGATGGGCGCCTCCATGCCATTGGGCAGTCTATGGCTGAGGACGGCCCCAATGCCATAGGGGGAGGTGTCAGCGGCCAAGGTGAGGGGCAACTTGTGGCTGTATTGAACAAGCACAGCGTCGGATGTTAGAAGACGCTTAACAGCCTCAAAAGCAGCCTGTTCCTGCTCGCCCCACTGCCAAGGGTGTCTAGAATCCAGGAGCCTGTGAAGAGGCTCAGCAATTGTGGCCTTGTGGGGGAGGAACACGCAGTAAAAATTCAGAAGGCCCAGGAAGGCCTGCAATTCGGCCTTGTTGGCCGGGGGTGGGGCCTTCTTGGGACGAACACGCAGTAAAAATTCAGAAGGCCCAGGAAGGCCTGCAATTCGGCCTTGTTGGCCGGAGGTGGGGCCTTCTTGATGGCAGCCACCTTAGAGGGGGTAGGGTGAATACCAGCAGAATCGACCAAGTAGCCCAAAAACTCTACAGAGGGAACTCCCAATTTGCATTTACTCCTCTTTAATTTGAGGCCGGCCTGCCTAAATTGCAGGAGGACACCCCTAACCCTGGATAGAAGTTCCTGCTTGCTAGAAGCAGAAATCAAGATGTCGTCGAAGTATGGGATGACCCCGGACAACCCTGAGAGCAGTCTTTCCATAAGATTCTGGAAGAGGCCGGGGGCAACACTAACGCCAAACTGGAGGCGGCGGCACTTAAAGGCCCCCCGGTGGGTGACAATGGTCTGAGCCTCTGCAGTGGCTTCATCCACCGGGAGCTGCTGGTATGCCTGTGCCATGTCCACTTTGGCGAAGATGGAGCCCCGGCCCAAGGAATGGAGCAGGTGTTGGACGACAGGGACAGGGTAAGGATGCGCCTGCAGTGCCTTATTAAGAGAACAGAGAGGTTCCTAGGCAGACTTGCTCGTCCTGAGGGGACGTAGCAATTTCTATAGCAATAACATATCTATGATATCAGCCACACAAGAAAACAGCAGTTCCTCTCTATGAGCTTGCTAAAGGAGCAAAACAATATATAATAAGCAAGCTCATGATCGATAGTTCCTGGAGCAGTCAAGCATAGCCTTACTCCATCAGATATATTACTACACTGCCTTAACTTAATTGAAAATTTCATGGTTTGCAGTTGAAGAGAAATAAAAGCATTTTTTATTATTAAAACCTCAGATTAGTAACTAGACAAAACTGAAATATTCCTGAGAATGTCTTTCAGGCATGATCATTGACTTGTTCAACTAGACCAAATAAAGCCAAATAGAAACTGGGAGACTAGGACTTTAGTCCCACCTTAGGCACCAGCCAGCTGGGTGATCCTGGGTGAGTCACACACTCTCAGTCAGGGGTGGGTTCTGGCTTACCTCGCTGCCGGTTCGCTTCCTCACGTGCCGCGTGGGCGCACGCGCACGCGCAGTGCTAAAAACCCAGCTTCTGCGCATGCGCAGAAGCAAAAAACAAGATGGCGGCACCTATGGCACCGCCGAGAGAGCTGGTTTGGGGGTGTGTCCAGCCGGCCATCACTGCCGGTTCGGCGAGCAGGGAGAAATTCCTGCTACCGGTTCTATAGAGCCGGTCCGAACCGGCAGGAACCCACCTCTGCTCTCAGTCATAGGAAGGAGGAGTCAAGGGCAAAACCACCTCTGAAATCTTGCCAAGAAAAGTGTAGGGAGTGTACTATAATACTTAATACCTAAAACTTGGTGTAATACCTAGGTTTCATGTGGATAACATGTTAAACCAGGTTAGCTTTACTTTGTTTTAATACTTACTTTGCAGTAATAATGTCCACTCCTTCCAACTGTCTTACATGAAACTACTAAAAAGCTCTCCTTTTAAAAAGTTATATTTAGACCACTGCCATCCTCTTCAAATATTTCCCCCCCCTCTGCAAATCTAGAAGCACGAAATGGAAGTTCCATCCTATGCAACAGATCCAAGGAAGTTCAGAAGATTATAGTTATCTACATAAACATACATGCACACATACATACATACACATAAGGGCGGAAAACCCTTTCTGGTACATTATTCATGTTTTATTTTAAATCAACTCCCCTCCTATTGTATCACAAAAATACATTCTGTTTTTCTCCACCCACAATCCTAAGGTAAAAAATACAATACCCTGTTCTACTTCCACCAAGATTTTTCTATAAATGGGAGCTCCTTCGTGCTCTCTGAGCTTGGTTGTTTTCTTGCAGACATTTTGTTATCTGACTAGGTGACATCTTTAGCACAAGAAAGGAGTGGGTTTTGTTTTCTGTTTATATGCATTAGCTTCAGTGGTGGGTTTCAAATTTTTTTACTACCGGTTCTGTGGGTATGGCTTGGTGGGCGTGGCATGGCTTGGTGGGCATGGCTTTGTGGGCATGGCAGGGGAAGGATACTGTAAAATCTCCATTTCCTCCCGATCAGCTGGGACTCGGAAGGCAGAGAATAGATGGGGCGGGGCCAATCAGAGGTGGTATTTACCAGTTCTCCGAACCAGGGGTGGGTTCCTCCCGGTTCGGACTGGATCGCCCAAACTGTTAGCGACCCGCTGGTGATCTCATGGATCCGGTTCGGTCGGTGCCAGTCCGTGGGCGCCTTCGGGCTGATTGAAGCTACTGAGCATGTGCGGAAGCCAAATTGCCCGGGGGAACGCGCGCGAGAGAGAGAGCGGAGGGAGCGCGCGCGCGCAAAACATCGCGATGCAAACCGGTGGGGAAGGTAAGTGGAACCCACCCCTGCTCTGAACTACTCAAAATTTCTGCTACCGGTTCTCCAGAACTGGTCAGAACCTGCTGAAACCTACCTCTGATTAGCTTTACTTGTCAGTGTTTTTTTCTCTTTGGTAGTTCCTAGATTTTATAGTTCCTTTTCCTTTAAATCCCAATGCAGACAATTAAGTGACTAAAGCAGATAACTGAAATACAATGGGAACTAAAAAGAGCACAAAAATTCTCATGATCTTATCCACTTGGTGTTGTTTTTTTTTTTCCTGTTATCACATACGTATAGTGATAGTACCCTCAAGGAACAGAAACCTTTCAAAAATATTCTCAAGGCAATCGTTATCCTATTTCAAACAAGGGTTTGTGACTAAAGAAATATTAAGCATACCAAGGACCACCTAGAATATTTATTGGCCAAAGGAAGACTTGCATTTCAGATTTCTCTCATTAAATTCTTCCCAGAATATTCTAGAACATGAAAAGTTAGTTGAGTTTTATACTATTGGCTCCAGCAAAGTTTAAGTGAAATGCTTTTGATATTGCTTCTAGTAGTTAAGAACTTTCTAGATGCAGGGGTGAATAACAAGCAATAGAACAACAATAGAACAAATTAGCATTTCATTCTTTATTCTCCAGCAATCATATTATTTCAGCTTTATCGTCTGTTTTTATTGATAACATCAGTTAGGTTGGGATTTGTAAACATTGGTCACAGAATCATTCTACCTTCAAGCAATTGCAATACAGATATTATTTTTTACCAAGCTAGAAAAGAGAAATGTGGATTCCTTCAGGAATTTGGTATGGTAACAATGTAATTAAAATAAGAGGTCATAGATTTCATTTCTTACATGTTACCATCACAGGTCACTAACAATGCAATCATGGAAGCTCTATGTAGCATTGGTCTCTGGTATCCAAATCCTAAAACATTTGCAAGGGTTTGTACCTGTCTGCATTACTGGAAAAAAGATTACTATCATCACAGTCAAGTACACTGAATGCAAGCAAAGCAGTTCTTGTCAATGATGAAGAGTTAGAAGGAAATGCATACCGGACTTGCAGAGAACACAATCCTGGCTGTAATTGCTAATGCCTTAGAAGGTGGAAATAAAAGTTAAAATGATTTTGATTAGGGGAAAAAAGGGCAAAAAGCAACAAAAATAACTTTAAAGACAGAAAATGTTCTTCACTTAGGAAACATAAATCATCTGCATTTATTATTTATTTGCATTATTCATATCCTGCATACTACTTTAACTGTTCTGGGCAGCTTATAAAGAATAAAAACTCCCATAAATACAACATTAAGAGCATCACAGATATAATATTTTAGCATTAAAATTGCAATGTTAAAAGGCTTGGGAAAATAAGTATATTTTGACCCCCACCCTCCTGGTCCACAATAAGCTCAGTGGCATTTTGTTCCTACAACACACACAAAAAAAATCAGAATTGATATAACTGAGTCAAACTTATATCCTTAATAAGATCTCTAAGTACTGCCTTTTCAGCAGGGTAGGTAGTATTAAATAAGCATTTCTACAATAGGGTATAAGCTATTGTAGTCTTTATACATCATTGTCAGCATCTTATTTTGGGCTTAGAAGGAAATCAGCAAACAGTGAAACTGTCTCAGTATGAGAGTAACATGAGACCTCATATGGAGGCACCATTCACTACTTCTGTGATGAATTCTGGACCAGCTACAATTTTTAGAACATACGGAAAGGTTGCCACACAAAGAAATGCATTGCAATATCCCAGCCTTGAGATTACCATTTTATGAATCATTTAAGACCTTAAGAATTTATTAAAGTCAGCCAGCCCTGCTTACTACAAATGTTGCTTGATTTTTCATCTTCTGCTAATATATTTTGGATGGTGTGGCATTCAGAACAGGCATATCTACCAAATCCTGAACTCCAGCTTCTGGAATTATTAGTAGCTCTATCTTGCTTACATTCAGTGTCTCATCAGAAATTCACACACTGGAGACACAGAGTTTCTGGAGACAGCCAATCATAAGTGTCAGGCTCACCAGTTCTAAACTTGCTGTCTTCTCAAGGAATCACATGAAATAGTTTAACGGTATTTTTTATTGCAAGCAAGATTAGTTGCCTATTAAGACAATTGATCAGCTCTAATTGTTATTAAAGTTCTCAATGTAAACAGATTTAAACACTTTTATTCTATATTCTGCATTTCCTCTAGTCAATCCAAATCTAATTTTCCATTCCTTACTGTCTGTCCAACATTTTGAGCATCTTTTCCCATCACAGAAGAGAAAGCATTGTCTTTGACCTATCTCACTTTTCTAACATGAAACTCATAGGAAAAGAAAAGTATATCTAAGTATCATCAGTATCTAATAGCTGGTGACTCTAATCTTGTGAAATTTTTCATTGGTTTCGTATTGATGTCAATTATCCTAAGAGTTAAAATATAATTTTGGGGGACCCTTGACAATTTCCAAAAGTTTGAATAGAAGTCTCCCTTGCTGATCTATGAGTAGAATCATTGCAAAGTCATGCCTCCAATAGCCAATCCACCCCCCCTGGGGATATAATAGCTAAAAAGATCAATATATATTCTATCTAAGAGTTCCTAGACCTGTAGTATGACCACCCTCTTTAAATGTAGCTGAATATGGACTAAGGGACTAAAATCAATAGCTATTAAATTCAGACAAGACTAACCATGAGATTGTACTTCGTTTAAAGTGTTAGGGGATTTGACCTACAAAAGAGAAGCATGCATATTTTGATCTAAGTGACCATTAACAAGATTGGAGTTGTTAAAGACCCTTATAAACCAAATGAAGAAAGAAGAAGATAATATTGCAAAGATATCCATAACTTTTCCATTTCTTCAAGGTATTGAGAAAGGAAACCGATTTAAACAAATATAAGTGTGCAGCCTACTAATGCCCAAGATAGCATCAAGTCCAGTAATAAGCTAGCTTTCTCTGAAAACAGATATTCAGACTGCATATGCTAGAGGTCAAAAAATATTAGAGCATCAGCCACGGGCTCTGGAAGTTGGCTCATCCTCTTCATTGGAATTTAAAAATTATCCAGAAAAACACTGCAGCTAAATATCATTCTTTGCACCAATTAAAGGTAATTCTTTAAAGAATGGTAGTGCCAAGCAGCACGGGAGTGATTTTCAATATCTTAGTCCTAAAAAATTCATACTGAAACATTGGTTTGAATGTGAGAATTTACAAATTTTGGAAACCCATGTTTGATGTTTGACCAAGTTTGGTGGACAAAATCTAGGAGAAGAGCTTTAACCTAATTCCTTCTAAATTAAAAGCACTTTTTTAAACAGTCAACAACGTTTAGAAAAAAAATTCCAGTCTGACATTTTGAAGATAAAAGTTTTTTTTAAATTAAAAAAGATGGCTGCAAAGTTGTTTTCTTTAAATTCCCAGCAATTTGTGAAAGCTAAACTAATACATGCCAACTGATTATAGTTCTTGGAAATTTCCCTTAGTTATTTTCCCATGGCAACAAATGCCACAACAAAAAAATATCACATTGCCAAGGGCTGTTATAAATGGATTCCAGAAAATGATGAGCAGACTGCCCCCAGATTAATTCACTGGTGGTCATGTTTCCAAATTCCCAGAACTATTGAGATAGCACTTTTATTATTCCATTGCAAAGATTATTGGGAAGGACTAGACCAGCTGTGTGTGGAAATTACACAGATGTGCATACTTAGAATCTCAAAACTTTATTAGTTACTGTCCAGAAAATCTATTCAAACAAAGTGCTTCTTTTGGTAGTAAAAATGGAGAGAATAAACAGATGCTAGATGCTAAATAATAGGAACAGAAAATCAGATCTTCAATATCTAAGTTGATTTCTACTTAGCATCACTTGGAATTAGTCTGATTTCACATTGCTTTCCCCTGCCACTACATCACTATCATAATCACCATTTCTAATTTTTCATTTTCTTAACATTTGCGTATAACAGCTTTACAAACAAGAACCACAAAGACCCTAAGGCTGTTTTATGTTCCTTTCTAACATTGTGAGTATTTCCACTGGCATAATACTTCTCTAAAATCTGCACTGCAGTGCATGAGAATGAAGACAGTGTTTGTGAATTCAAATATAATGGATTAAGTTTCCTTCCCACCCAACATACAGATTGACACTTATACACAGCCTACCCAAAATATTTTTGTTGCCTGATTCCTATCCAAGTGCTTATTTCTGAAAGGTACCAATGTTATTTTGGCATCTCAGACTGCTACAATACCTTTTTTAGTAGTAAAGATTCAATAATTAATAGTAAATTGCATTTAAGCTATACCAGTTTTTGATATCCAATTTTGCTACCTTTCTCTTCACTGTGGTGCTTTCTTAGCAACAATATGGAAAGTTTGCCCTCTTTTTTTTTCATACTGGTCTTCATCTAAATACTAACCAAATCTAATCATACGGAACAGTTTTTCTTTTTCTTTTTTTCTTTTTTTAATAATAGTTTTTTTTTTAACTTGAACATATCATCTTAAACAGTGTGTGGTCTGGGTACAAATGTCTTTGTGCTATTACAGTCAAAATTTACAGTATTTGTTACATTGGTAATAATTCTCTAATTTTACAATAATAATAATCAGCATTATAACTCTATTCATTTCTCCCTCTTAACATATCTTCTACTGAAAATATAATATTATATTAGATATAATAATCTTAACAATCATATTAATAATAATCATCATATTGTTTACATCTCTGTCTTAACATATGTTCTTTATTTCACTGATCTCCATTTATTTCTCACTTCTATTTTTATTCTCCAACCATCCATAAAACAACTCCCATGTCATATAATATTCAGTTTGTTCTTTCTCCTTTATAGCAAGCGTTAATCTGTTCATTTCTGCACATGCTAATATTTTCCTAATCACGTTCTCATCCGTAGGGATCTCATCACTTTTCCAATTTTGTGCAAATACAATCCTAGCTGCAGTTAATACATGTATAATTAAATATGCATTTCCTTTACTATAAGTTTCGGGCAAAATCCCCAACAAAAATATTCCTGGTTTTAAATCAATGTGCTGCTTTATCATCTTTTCTCATTCTCCATTTCTTTATGGATCCCCCACATATGATAATATGATAGAAGTGATTGATGATATTTCCAACATTTAGCTGATTTATCTTTAAACATCTTTGCCAGGCTCGCCAATGTCAGGTGCCATCTATAAAACATCTTATACAAATTTTCTTTATATGCAGTTGACATTGTTAATTTATAATTCCTATCCCACAACTTCTGCCATTCATCTAATTCTATTGTGTAACCAAAGTTTTTTTCACATGCTATCATTGTCTCCTTCACTTGCTCATCTTCCAATTTAATAGCCAATAAGTAGTTATACAGCTTTTTATCAGTCTTTCTTCTGTCCCTGTTAATATCTTATCTAATTCTGTTGCTTCTTTATAAAAACCATATAATTTAGCATCTTTCTCATATCTAGAGTGTATCTGCACCTGTGAGTACCATGTCATGTCAATCCCTTGATCACTCAATTCTTGTTTAGTTTTGAGTTCCCCCTTTTCATTCAAAATATCTTTATATCTAACAATATTTCCCATGTTAATAACATTTGGGTGAAACCCTGCTTCCATTGTTGAAAGCCAAACTGGTATCTTCAAATAATGCTGTTCTCTAATTTTCTCCCATACTAGCAATAACGCATTCCTTATATAATGTCTTTTAAAATAACCATGTATTCTGCTTTTCCCATACCATAAAAAGGCGTACCAACCCAGTTGTAGGTCATGTCCCTCCAGAGTCAATAGTCTTGTATGTCTCAATGCAATCCATTCTTTCATCCATGTTAATGCCGCTGCCTGATAGTACAATTCTCAGTTAGGTAGTCCAAAGTCTCCTCTATTTCTTGAATCCTGCAACATTTTTAATCTAATTCTTGCTTTTTTCCCCTGCCAAATGTATTTTAATATTATTTTATTAAGTTATATATATAATAACAAGTTGGAAGGGACCTTGGAGGTCTTCTAGTCCAACCCCCTGCTTAGGCAGGAAACCCTACACCACTTCAGACAAATGGTTATCCAACATCTTCTTAAAAACTTCCAGTGTTGGAGCATTCACAACTTCTGGAGGCAAGTTGTTCCACTGGTTAATTGTTCTAACTGTCAGGAAATTTCTCCTTAGTTCTAAGTTGCTTCTCTCCTTGATTAGTTTCCACCCATTGCTTCTTGTCCTACCCTCAGGTGCTTTGGAGAATAGCTTGACTCCCTCTTGTTTGTGGCAGCTCCTGAGATATTGGAACACTGCTGTCATGTCTCCCCTAGTTCTTCTTTTCATTAAACCAGTTCCTGCAACCATTCTTCATATGTTTTATGTTCCTCAAAGTATTTTTTTCCAATTTTATCAGAATTGTTTGAAATAAATACAGTACTCTCGGCAATATACTCATTTTAATTGTCCATTTTAATCCTTCCTATCAACGATAGCTGCAAGTTTTTCCATTTTTCCAAATCTGTTTTAATTTGTTGCATCAATTTTTGGTAGTTATCTTCCTTTATCGTTACACATCTTGCTGTCAACCGAATTCCTAAGTATTTTACTTTCTTAATAATCTGAATATCTATTCTCTTCATTAACTCTTTTTTCTGCTTATCTGTGAGGTTTTTCAGTAAAATTTTAGTTTTCTCTTTATTTATTTTTAATCCTGCTACTTCCCCATATTCTTCTATTTTTTAAATTAATTTAGGCCCCGGAACAGTTTTTCTTGTTTGTTTGCCTGGATCAGCCAAGATCTAGTAGGTGTTGCCTGAAGTAATTAAATCAATAACCAATGCTGAATTTTCTTGAATCAAAATATAATTGCTTTGGTGGACCTTTCCAACAGCATTTCTAGCACATTCCTTCAACAGACAGTCACAGTAAGGCTGTAGTAAAGGCATTTTGTACTGCAAAGAAATATGCTTTGTCAACCTAAATCTAAAGGTAAACCTCAGAGTAATATATTTCCCAGTACTATGCAAAGAAGGTTATTATATAATGCAGGAAGAATTCTGTATACTTTTTCTAATTACTTGATATTTTTATGATTGCTACGAAGTATGAACAATGAAGTATGTTCCAAGCTCTGCATAAAGCTAATGATAGAGATGTCTCATTGGAACCACCTTTGGTAATTTTATTGAACAATATAATTAAAAAGATGAGAAATTATACAAATTTAAAAACAAACAAACAGAAAGTGCAGAAATGAAAGGAAAAAAGAGCGAGAGCAAAATAAATTAAAAGAAAATAATATATAAAGGAATTACTTCCCCCTTCATAACAAATATAAACAATTTTAATGACTTATCAGTTTTACTTAAAATACAACAAATGATCATCCTTCATAACAAGTATTAACAATTTTAATAACACCACTTTCATTTAAAATACAACAAATGGTCTCTTCTTCCCATACCTCATCACTTATCTATAAACAAACACTTAAGCCCTCATCAGCAAAAAGTCCATTAAGGCTTGCCAGAAATAACAACATATCTATTTTAACCTTTGTTTAAACAAATCAACTTTATGTTCTTTCCTTCCTTTTACTTTTAATGATCTTGAACTTTTATATTCCTTCATCCTTATTTTTAACAATGTTGAACCTTAACCCCCTGAAATAAAGTCATAGAACTTGCTTTTTTCTCATTTTTTTTTCCTTTCTCACAAATTTCTTCACAACAGGTCTCTTGTGTAAATCCAGTATAAAAAACGTTATCCGGGTCATTTTTTTGGTTTGGTAAAACATTAACTTATTTCCTTTGAATATCCAGTGTAACATTTTGTCCACATCCATTTTCAAGTCTGTCTCAGTCTTAGTCTCAGTTCTATCCAGTAAAATTTGCTCCTGTTCCATATCATCTTCCAAACATAGTCTGTCTAGAATGACACACATTTTTAAAGTTAATTTCTGGGTCCATTGTTCACCAATATTCTTCAACACATCCAATGTTAAAGTGTTTTTCTCCATTACGTTTTAATCATTACTAACTTTCTCCATTATATATGATGTATCAGTAAGTAATTCCTTCTGGTTCCCTTAAATCCATGTAATCATATTTTTAAGTACTCAAAACAACAACATTTTTTCCACAGAAAGAGTATTTATAATTAGTTTCAAAAATGTATTTCAAATCAACCTGTTCAAATTAATATATTGTGGTAATGCTGCTTTCCAAAAGCAATATTGATTTCCAAAATCAATACTATAATCACTTTTTTATGTTTATTCCAAAACAAAGAGAATTTTTAAAGTCCTTAAATTTATATGAAACTTCTTTTGCTAAGGTGAAGACAAGTCACCCAGTGTAATAAAATTTGCTATAATGAGGGTTCCTAATATCCAAAAAGCAGTTAACAAGCATTTTCCGAATGTGATTAAGAAAGGAAATATGTGAACCCTGTGTTCATTTTAAAGGCATAAACCATAGTTTCGGCTACAATGGCATTCCCTTATCTCCCAGTGCTCTAAAGCCACTGGAGCTGCTGATTTTTTACCATCTCCTTGTGAAGATCAGTTATCTGGAGCACTTGTGGTGCTTTCCTTATACAGAGAGGAATCATGAAGTGTTGGTCCATTTACTGGCTCTTTATTCCATTACAATTGTCATCTCTCCTCTTAGTGGATCCAACTTCAGTTAGCCATGTTTTCCCTGGAATTCTCTCATTAGAACCATCTTTGAGTGTGAAAAAAATATATCTTTTTTCCTGGTTAACAAACTGATGGATTACATCACAATCTCAGAATTGTAACAACAACAAAAACTTGCTTTCTTACCCACTGGAAAACCAGAGAGAAACTGATTTTCATTTTTTTTAAAAACCTGACATTTTGTAGAGTTGTTTGGGAAATGATAGCTGAAGCCTAGATAAATCACAGCCACAATAAACTAATTTTCCTGACTGACTGTGCACCTAGGTTGCTAAGGCAAAAGACAGTCACTCATCCCAGTGCTGCAGCCATCTGCTATGCTATTTCTGAGAGGGAGTGATTGTTGATTAACGCTTTCTATGCAAATTCCTCTCCTCCATATGAAGTGGCCTGTGATCATTTACATGGCATAGGCTGAAGAAGAAATTAATGGAGATGAAGGATCATTAGTGGCCCCAGACTACATATGAGTGTAGAACTGGTGCATCCACTTTGGCACCTGCAATTTAGGGCTGGCCTGGAGCATCTCCTCTCCAGAATGCCCAGCCAACAATCATCTAGGATCTTGCAATGACATGCTGTGTTCCCTTTCAGGGAGGTTGAGGACACTCAGCATTATGCCAGCTCATCAGACAGTGATGCATAAGAACGCTTTGTATCGAGGGTGGGAAGCTTTGATGAAGCCATGCAAATTGCCATGAAGAAACAGATTGCTGAGTACTATATGTGATAGGGAGGGAAAGTACCGCAGAGCTATGAGGCATGCTACTTTCCTAGCATAGCTGGCAAAAAGCCCTTCAGAAGCCTAAACAGGATAGCAACCACAATATCAATCTTTTCCATAGTTACTGACTAAAGTTTCTCACCAAAGTCTGATTTTATGTTCACTTTCAAGCACAGAAAAGATTGACCTTTCTGGTTTAGCTCTTCCCAATAAATACTCTGAACAGGCAACAATTGTTTTACTATTTTCCTACATTTTGTTTACTGATTGTGTTATTTAATTGTTTTTAACTGAACTGCTCAAAGTCACAAATGGGCAACTATACACATCAAATAAACTTTTCACCATACTGTTTCTGCCTAATGATAAAGAGTTAAGGATTGTATCTTAATCCCCAAAATCTAATGGGCAAAAATAGTAACAATTTTGTGCTTTCTAATCCCAAGGATGTCAAAGATGAAAGAGTCTGAGAGAGGACAATATTTTATACTAAAAGCAAAAACCAGTACAGGGATATGTCATTCAGAAATCTACAAGATTACTTAGATAAGCAGCTAGAATTGCATTTTGACTGTGTATACGTCCTAGTTGGTGCGATGAGCACAAAAATCTTTGCTTATATAGTAGCTTCTAGATTAGAAATCTTAGTTTATAGAGGTAAGGATGAGCACATTTGGGACAAAACTAGACTTTGCTTTGATCAAATGATGCCAAAATGCCCAGTACTGCCTTTAAATTAGGAGAAAATGTTCCATGGGTACAATTAAGGTTTTTACCTGAACTACTACTATTCAATCTTGCTAAAATAATTGTGTGAATCCCTCAATTGATCAAAGGCAATTTTGCTTGTAAAAGTCAATATTTATGGAACCATCTGTTGATGACTATTATGTATAGTACATTGTCATTTGGCAAATATAAGTAGCAAATGAGAAATTGCACAAATTAATAAAGAAAATGAATGAAGGAAAACAGATATGCCGTGGATGTGTGCCACTATTAAAAAATGAGAGAGATATGATCTGTATAAAGGCGATCCAAGCTGTGAGAGAGCTTAATACATGCAGAGAAAAAAATTAATGTAGGTTTAATTAAGAATTAAAGGACTAAAAAGTATGTCAAGAATTACAGTATGAATAGATGTCATCTAGATTGCTTTGATTTTACAGGAAAATAAGAATGATAGGTTGCTGACTATCTGCTTTAAAAAATGTCTGCTTGTTTTGAGTACATGATTTCAGCATAGATCCATTCATAAATACACATTTAAATATAAATTTAAAACATAATTGATTTCATTGTTTATAATGAATGTGAGAATTGGTGAAAGTATGTTATGTAGATCTTGGGAAAATGAGCATAGAAGAAAAGAGGGAAAATGAAATAAATGCAGGAAGTAAAGTATGAATGCTGTTTTGAAAGTAACTAGCAGAGATAATAATTGAATAACTATATAATCACTTTCATTTTATTTATTAAACTTTGAAACTCCTGGAGAATAAGTGAACTTCCAGGTCATTATCTTCAAAAAGGAGAGGAGGAGGACCTGGGAAATCACAGACATATCACCTTGACATTGGGGAAAAATCCTCTAGCACATTATTATTAAACTTCATAAATGAGGCCACTTGTATAGGAATGCAACAATTAACAATTTACAACATATGCCTGTCACATACAAGTCATGCCAGATAAATCTGATATTCTTTGTTCTTGACAAACCTATTAAGTTAATAGACAAGAGGAAACATACATAGTTTAACAGCAAAACATTCAACAAAGATTCTCATGATATCCTCATTAATGAAATGGTAAAATGTACCTTTACATTTATTACATTTATTTATATCCTGACTTTATTATTTTCCCAAATAACTCAAGGCAGCAAGCATATCCAAAACACCTTCCTCCTCCTATTTTCTCCACAACAATAACCCTATGAGGTGGTTGGGCTGAGAGAGTGACTGGCCCAAAGTCACCCAGCTGGTAACTATGCACTAAATGATACAATTGTTAGATGGACTCAAGATTGACTCAAAGTTGATTGAATGAGTCAATCCCCCCAATGATGCTTATTAATGGCTTAATTTCATCTTGTAAAGAAATATCAATTGGCTGCACTACCACCGGATTCTGTGCTGCTCACTATTTTCATACATGACTTCAGTGAGGTGACTGAGATGACATCCAGTTTTCAGATGGCATACAGCTATGAGAGTATTTTAGAGATGAAAAAGAAGATTCAAAAAGATCTGGAATGGTTTAAGCAGTAGACTTGAGTGAGTAGAGTTATTCTCCATTGCCCCAGAGGGCAGACCAGGAACAGAAGCATTTAATTAAAACTGCAAAGATGTAAGATGGAATGCTCCAACACTGGAAGTTTTTAAGAAGATGTTGGATAACCATTTGTCTGAAGTGGTGTAGGGTTTCCTGCCTAAGCAGGGGGTTGGACTAGAAGACCTCCAAGGTCCCTTCCAACTCTGTTATTCTATTCTGTTCTGTTCTGTTCTGTTCTGTAAGTTCAAGTTCAAGTTAGAAGTCAGGAAGAATGGGTCTGAATGTATGAACTGGCAGCCAATTGAACAGGCTGCTACATAATGTGGTGAATGGTCCATCATTGGAAGTCTTCAAATAGACGTTGGTCATCTGCCAGGGATATTCTACATGAAGCAAGAGGTCTACATTGAAGACCTAGATGACTTCAAATGTACCTTTCCTTTCCACTCTGTAATTCTATGAAAAAGAATAGAATTATGGGTATTTAAATATGCATCAATGTATCTAATATTAGGATAAGGTTGAAATGCTTGAGCTGTAGAAATATTTACACTTGGCTGAAGTCTTTCTTTGCTCATATTAATGGTGAACACATTTTGCCACATAGGATAAATAATTAATCTACTTGATTAAATTCTTTACCATTTTGGATTACCCCAGATATTTTTTATCATAACTGTTTTTTATGTGGAAGGTCATTTATAAATGTTCTGTTCATCAAGCAATGACCCATCACACTGAGACAGAACAACAAAGAGATATGTGAAATCTATGTGAAATACCATTTGCTATTTTCCTAGCTACAGGCAATGATTTCTACTATAATGTTGCTCAATTTGACTTTGATTATTTTCAAGTACATTTATATATTTAAGATATATTTTAGTGGCACAATAATTCAAGGCCCAAGTATCTTCATGCACTGATTTCATTATTAGGTAGGCTCTCATAAAACTGAAACAACATTTGTGTGTGTTTGTATATTTAATAAGTATATTTCACTTCATTCATACTATATTTACATTAAAGATTTTTGCAATGTTAAATCTATATAAACAGCATAATTTTACATCTCTTCACCAAGAAATCAATGCTATTTATTCTCACTGTATCTTACACCTAAGCAATATGCATAGAATTGCAATTATATATTTGCAATTATATATTTGCAATTATATATTTGCTTGTAATTGTAATTCATCAGCATATTTATAAACCCAAAATTTGATTTTTCTAAAAGAAAAGTGGTACAAAGACAAAAACATAAAATGTTATTGATAGTATGAATAAGAGTGCAAAATTAAATAATGTAATTTAGCATGCAAAAATTAAAGAAAAAGGGGCAAACATGTTAGTGTTAAAAGAAACTTAAAATATGGATTTATTCAAACAAAGTTGACAAAAATATTTGTAAATTTTTGGCACTTTGTAAATCCAATTTCAGGATGAAAATGTATTGAACAGAGTAACAGAGTAATTTAAGTATATTTTCTGCCACTAGTAATCTTAGCAGCAAAGCTATTGATCTTTTAGGTGAGAGCAATGGCTATAGTAATGATTGCCAATTCCTAGCTGGTAGGGAAATCACTGCATATATGAGTAAATGAGGGAGAGAGTTTATTTAGTTAAAGTGTCTATTTTGTTTACACACATACAATGCAATGCAATGTAAAATATATGGAATATTGTAATGTGTTTATTGTTTGAGGATTATGTCAAATATGCAATTGGACAACCATATAGCAGAATTGAAAACATGGTGGCAAATAGATTTAATTTCAGGCAGGTTTCCAATAAGTAGAATGTAATTGGGAGCTGCTTAGAAGGTGTTTTTTTTTTTCACAGTGCCTGCCCAATCTCATTTAAACAGGCTAAGCCTATTTGGGTTTTGTGTTTAGTGGCAGATTTAGTGGAAAATAGGCCTCTGTTGCAGATTCTACCATTCTGAAATCATGATTAATTTCAAAAGATATCTTACTAAGTGTATTTTTCACAAAATGTTCTGTTCATGGACTATTCTGTGCTCAGAACAAACGGTTCAAGTTGCCCGTCCCTGGAAAAAAGGTATGCTTTGTCCAGGCATAGAAGAAGTGGAAGACTATGGAGAAAAGGCAATACTATCACAGTTGCAGCAACCACACAAGGGAAAGTAACAGGAAGCCCACCAAGAAGAGGAGCAGAGAGGAATACACACTTCAAATCTTCCTCTACTTACCCCAAACAACTCCTTTGGCTTTTGCTTCATCAAACCTGAAACAATTGAAATATTCCAGGTTTGGTTCAACCAAACTGCTACCTACCCATAATGGTTTGAAAAAGCTTCCAAGCCACAATATGCGTACTTAATGCATAGAACACAAGATGTTTTTTGATTCATAAACAGCCCTAAGGAAAGGTTATGCAAAGTGAAATCTTATTATAAAGAGGTTGCATGGGCTCTACCAAATAGGTCTGACTTTTGTGACAAACCCAAACTTGGTTCATTATAGAGCACTTCCTATTTACTGATTGAGCATGTCTCTTTAATATTGAAATTTTCCATCACTGCCACATGAGAAATGAAAGAGGCTTGACAATAATATCTAAATAAAACCTGAACTGATTTTTAGGACATTGTAATACAATTGAAACATTGATTTATTGAAGACTTGTTACAAAAAGCAATGTTATTTCCTTTCCCTGTCAGATAAGGAGAAAATATATCTAATCCACAATATAATATCTTTTTTCCAATCTATGTTTTTTCCACATTTGCTATCTCCCTGCCATTATGCTATATGACAATTGTAAGACAGAACACATTTTAGCTACAGCTGAAACAGTACTTACTTTTTAATGCATTTTGAGATGTTTTAGTGAAGTCTTCTCAAACCTGCTGCCCTTTATGTCTATTGGACTTCCATCAGTCATGCTTTATCATGAATGGTGTGAGTGTTAGTTCAACAAGCTGGAGGGTTCTCTGTAGTAGAAAGCTGTTATAATGTCTATGTCTGTGCCCTTTCATATTTATGATAGCAATATTCAGCAAATAGGTTTCAGAACATATAGTCATGCACCAGCATGATTCCTCCATTGTTCTTGTGCTGAAAGCACACATAATTTGTGCATAAAACTCTCTGGAAAAAAAACAAGATCACTGAAAATACACAAAGAACCAATAGACTTTCCTCTGAAAATTATAACCAGGCTAGGAGGTGTTTGAGTATTCAACTAACAGTTTTTTAAAAAAAAGTTAATCCAGAAGCTGCTTATTAAGGAAGCATTTGATTTTGGCAATAGCATATCTTGGTGAATTGACCTGATAGCTATGTGTACTCTTTGATACAGGCAAGCTGTTTATTAAGTAGTTTATTAAGACACAGAGCAGCAGAAGAGAATTAAAGTTCATTCCATTTTAATAGAGTTAATTATTCAGCAATTATTATGGAATAAAGTTTAAAGGCATGTAGAAAAAATAGCCAGTGTGGTATAGTTGTTAAGGTGAACTAGGACTGGAAAGATTCAATTTCAACTCCACTTATTACTATCAGACAATTATTTGATGGCTTTGGGACAGTCATTGTCTCTTCATACAATAGGATTGTTGTTTAGGGGAGGAAATGTTATGCATCCCATCTTAAAATTCTTGGGGATACAAATCTAATTAATTATTTTTTAATGAATAAAAGAATAAGAGATAGGAGTAAATAGAAACCATGCAAATCAAGCTTAACAGAGAAACTATCACATCTGAATAAAGTTGACTGGAATTTGAGAATTCAGATAATGATAACATGAATCTGAGTGGGACTCTTCAGAAATTGAAAAAAAAAACAATGTAGAGAAAGCAAAAAATGAATAATAACAAAAGGTACCAAAAGAGGGAGAGAAAGAGACTGAAGATGCATAGAAGGCTTATCCAAGGCTAATAAGAGGAATAGTGTTGAAAGCATCTGGGCAAGTATCTAATCTGTTTGCTATATTTACAACTCAACTATAGTCTAGATCTCTGTGCAACTTTCTGCCATACCAGTTAACTGAAGATTTGCTTAGTGGGGTAATAGACTGCTAAAATATTATCCAGCAATCCCATTAAAACTCAGAGGATTAATTGACTTTTAGATGCCATAGGCCCTGAAGGACTCATCTGCTAACTAGCTTGTGGAAATAATTAATGTCTGGGGTCATGTGATCATAACACTAAAATGTCAAGGAAAAACAATTTGTTTGAACAAACAAAGCACTGCAGAATATCATCAGCCTTGGTAAGCAATGAGGTTTCATTTGTTATGTTTTTATTTGTTCTGGATTCAACGTATATAGAACATGGATTTATTTTTAATTCTGAAAAATACATTATAGATATTGCAGTTTCTTTCAGTATAAACAATTCCAATTATCAATGGGCTGGTTCATGATGCATTTCAATATGAGATTCATATATTAAGAGTAGAAAATATCTATTAAGAAATGGAAACACGCAGCCTGTAGCTATCTCCTAAAAAATTGAGGAAAATAGATTTGTGAGCATGAGGACCTTCCACTGAAGATTATTGAGTAGGGATGCTCCCTGAAGCAACTGTCTCTGCTTACGTACTCAAGATCAGGACCAAAAGTTTCCATTTGGGCTTCTTTGGGACTTAAAAACCACTGTTCCAACCCCAGCAGTATCATATGTCTCTGTTTCTCAGGAAACAGATAATTGGCTAATGTTTTTATTTACCCTAAGAGTTACTTCATACTGTTCAGATATTTTTGCTCTTAGCAAACATTACTACTATATTCTCCCATGTTTTCCTTTTTGGGAATACTCTATCAAATGTTGTTATAGTAATACGAATTATGAAAATCATCTCTTTCCCACCCCTTGGGTTTATAAAATTCCAGCTTACTGTGGTGAGTGAATGCAACATAATTCTATTGCAGATGGACAAAAACAAATACATGAGCATGAAGGTTCCATGTAGTCCATTGTACCTACTGATTCCTATTTTGAAACATTGCTATCATATTGTAGGACAATTACATTTGACTGATTCATCTTTAACCAAGGGAAACAATATTCTCTCTAAAGGTACAGTGAATATCATATACTTCTTACCCACATAACCTTTTACAGAACTGACGTACGTTCTGTGGGGGGGGAGTATTTTAAGGGCTGTACTAACCATAATGAAAGTAGCCATTTTCTCCCCCAAAACATGCCTGGGAACAAAGCTACATTAGGACCTAAAAGAATTCCATCACAGGACTGTAGTAAATACCAAGTTACCAGCTGGAATAGCAGCAAGGGACAGGGTGGGCTTTTAATAAAATAAAACATTGGATATTTTATATTCAACAGTAAGAACTTGCCCCCATTCACTAAATCCATCCATCTTTTTCAAGATCGAAATAATCTCCAGATCTATGTTTTTTTTTACTTAGTGTCTCCTTTTTTATCTTTTTCTCATTTATGGTTGAAACCCAAAAATATACAGTATATTTAAAAAGTTCTGATTGCAGTAAAATCCTTCCTTTTTTTCCTCTCTCTTTGACAATATGCTTTCTTGTTCCTTCAATGGGACAAAACCCTGTTCCAAACATTTAATAGGGAAAGATGCAGTACTAGATCCATCCCTGAAACACAAAACTTTTACCTGAGCTAGATATTTGAGTCAGCACTCTCTTTTTTTTAAAAAAGAAAAAAAATAGAAAACATGTTGTGGCTGAAAATTCTTTCCTAAAATAAAATAAAAATAAGTGCCATAATACAATGCTTGAGAAAAATAATAGAATTTCAGAACAGTGAAATGGAATTTGGGAAAGTAACATGGATACAGATTGCCTAATTCAGTGCTTAGTGTTTCCAAATAGGTTTGGGAAAGACTCAGGTCAGAAAATTCCCACAGTTGCTGTCTGACAGTTTAGATTGACTAAAGAATGGTCCTTTCCTATTTTTACTTCTAAGATATTGGAAGGTACAGTATGTGAGCAAGCAAAGGTGTATACTTATCTCTACCATGATGTTAGAAAACAGATGCTCTAGTTCTAGAATTTTCATAAATACATGCCACTTGAGAAAACATGTTATGCTAATCATATAAATTAAAGGAGTGTGGGTAAACATCTTATTTCAAATCTCAAACCGTTAATTTTCATGTGTACATCTGAAAATCTAAAATTTAAATTGGCTATGGTTTCTCAAAGGCTTAGACTTTGCTTGGTTTAGGTCTTGGGCAAATCTTTGTAAGTTGTGAATATTTTGCTAACAGAAACAGAACTTCCACTAGAAAAAACATTTCTGTTTTTTGTTAGCACTGCGTCAAAATTTTTAGCTTTGCCACAATTGGTAATAATTTGGAAAATAACAAAAGTGCCTTCCCTTCTCCTATATCTTTTTAACAAACTGGCTGAGACTTTCAGTTGAAATCTAGTATCTTAATAGTTCACATCGCTTTAACTTTTTTAAAAAAATGAAACATCATCCCCTAGTTGATTCTTTTCTATTCTTTTTGGATTCTTTCTTGCTATATAAGGCATTGTCTCTTCTCTTATTCACTGATTTTGGTCTCATTTCACTACATTTCCTCTTTTTTCAGAATTATAAATAGCAACTTAGTGTTCATTTTCCTATCTCTGATGAGTAAGATGATCACTCACACATAATAGTGACTGATATCTGGTACAAACCAAGATGATAAAAAACCGACAAAATTTGCATTGCAAATTACAAAGCAAACTCTCACTTTCCTCCTCGTGTCCCAATGTCCCAATGTCAAAACACAGTAAGACTTGTTATTTGTGTCATGACATTGAAACAGACATTTCCTCATTGACCTCTTCCCCTGTCCCCCTGTGGATGCCTATTCTAGGCATTTATTCTGCCCAAATAAATAATGCCTATTTCTACATAGACAAATTACTCTGTAATGTGAGAGCTTCTGAATCACCCTGCCTCTAAAATTATAGGTTCTGTGCTTAAAGCTTGGGAGCAAGCCTGATAATGGTATTTGTACATTGTCATTACTTCATGATATCTACTTAGCCTTCTGAGTTTGAATTTCTTGGCAAGCCTTCTATGCTTGAACCTATTTCTGGAAGTTCTTTGGGAAATGAACTGCAAGTGCCTTTGTTTTTCCTAATAATCCAATATAAGATTGGAATGTTTGACAGTATCTCTACACAGACGATGTATGTGAGAATGACCTTGAGAGATGAGGGGAAAAGATGCTGCCTAGGAAATGATCAGAGAACAGATTGGGGAGGCCCTGGTTGCTGAATGGTCAGAGGAAAAAATTAAGGAAGGACCCTGCCTAATTGAGCAGGCAATTGAAAGTGATGATGTGAGGTCTGTACCTTCAGATTTGCAAGTTTCTGTTAATGTAGTCTTACAATACAGTATAATTAGCTCATCCAGTCCTGTTTCCTGCCTAATTTACCTGGGAAGGCTGATAGAAGTTGGCAGTTATCATTCTTCTCATCTATATTATTTTACACTTCTAATAATACATGTACTTATTCATGCTTATCAAACTGGGATTTATAGATTGTTTTTGCATCAGATCAACAGAATTCCCTGAAATCAAATTTGAAAATGTTTATTGACATTTATATCTATCAGCTCATTATTATTGGGGGGAGTGATAATTAATTACAGGGATGGAAATGGCTCTCTCTCCATTTTCCTTTGCTGGAAACTTCCTTTGTAGTTTGAATCACTCTGATTCCTTATAACTTGACTGTCCTTTTACTTCTGGACTTTGTGCCTGAGGTGGAAAAAATAAAATTTTGGGTTTTGCTGATTACATAGGTTTATTGTTATAGAAATGGCTAGTATATATTACTATGTAAAAGTAAAAAGTTGAGATTTTTATTACCTTATTCTACTGTTAAAAACAGTCGGAAGTCAGCTTTTCTTTTCTTTCCCCTCTTACCTTGCAATTATTCTTCTTTTGTTTTCCTCCCCTACTTTCCCATTATTTTCATTTTTCTTTCTTTTTGTGTTTTGATAAACTAATAAAATTTGAGATTGACTGACTGTCTCAGGCAACCACCGGGATGTATTCCAAATAGTGTCTCTAATATTGAAGGTTTTCATTAAAATGGCAGAAGGGAACAAACTCTGCCCCTTTCATACAGATGTGTGAGGTTTCACAATGCACATACAGTCGTGTGTGTGTGTGTGTGTGTGAGGAGAGAGTTTGAGGCACAATGCCAAGACACAATGTTTGTCATTTTTTTCTCTTTGTCTTCCCCACATAGATAATTCTTTTATGGTTTATATACAGCTGGAAGGATTCATGCTCATAAAGGGACTTTGAGCACCATTCATATATTCACAATGCTGTGAGACATACTTTCTCAATTTGGGATTACCAAGTCTCCAGGCCTATGACGGCTCTGGAACAACAGACATATTGCTTAAGCACTGCTGCTATTGGCAGTCATAACAGCACACTGATTGACATCATAAAACAGCAAAATTGTAGAATATATATGTAAAATTTGTAGAATTTTATGTTATATGTAGAATTTTTATTGAAACTTTTAAATCAGAAGATAAAGGCTAATAAAAGTAAGGAAGAAAAAAAGAAAAAAGCAAAGAAAAAGGAAAAGGTACAAGAAAAGGAAAAAAGAAAGAAAAAGAAAAAAGAAAGAGGGAGGGAGGGAGAAAGAAAAAGCAAGAAAAAGAAAGAAGAAAAC